>JARGCV010000448.1:95000-132500 GCA_034064705.1 Bothrops alternatus | reverse complement strand
CCCAAGTCATCAAAGGGCCAAGTTGGAAGATCCCTGTCTTAAAGCATCCTGGCTGAGGAATTCTGGGAGTTGAAGTCCACAAGTCATTAAAGGGCCCAGTTGGAAGACCCCCGTCTTAAAGCATCCTGGCTGAGGAATTCTGGGAGTTGAAGTCCACAAGTCATTAAAGGGCCCAGTTGGAAGACCCCCGTCTTAAAGCATCCTGGCTGAGGAATTCTGGGAGTTGAAGTCCCCAAGTCATCACAGGGCCAAGTTGGAAGACCCCTGGCCTAGACCTAGCAGCTAACTAACTAGTACTATCTTAACAACTGCAGAGATCACTTCACAATAGTCTCACTTAGCAAGAGAAATTTTGGGCTCAACTGTGATCATAAGTCACGGACTACCTGTAATCCTGACCTAATGATATTTCTAAAATTTACATCCATATTAGTCCAAATCTAGACATTGCTTAAAATGAGCTTCAGATAGTGAGACATTGACCCCGTTATTTCTTTTCCAGATAACGATTAACCCCATTTCTGCCCAGCAGACATTCCTGGCATCTGTCACTCAATTTCAGTTAATAATAATAAACCCTATACCATTTCAGACAGGTTACTGTCCAGTCTCTTCTTGAAAATCTCCAGTGATGGAGCACCCACGATTTCTGGAGGCAAGGAGTTCCACTGGTTAATTGTTCTCACTGTCAGGAAATTTCTCCTTAGTTCCAGGTTGCTTCTCTCCTTGATTAGTTTCCATCCGTTGCTTCTTGTCCTGCCTTCAGGCGCTTTGGAGAATAGCTTGACTCCCTCTTCTTTGGGGCGGCCCCTGAGATACTGGAAGACTGCTATCATGTCCCCCCTCGTCCTTCTCTTCCTTAAACTAGACATACCCAATTCCAGCAACCGTTCCTCATATGTTTTAGCCTCCAGTCCCCTGATCATCTTTGTTGCTCTTCTCTGCACTCTTTCTAGAGTCTCAACATCTTTTTTACATCATGGTGACCAAAACTGGATGCCGTATTCCAAGTGGCCTTACCAAGGCCTTGTAAAGTGGTATTAACACTTCACCTGATCTTGATTCTCTCCCTCTGTTAATGCAGCCCAGCACTGTGTTGGCCTTTTTGGCAGCTGCAGCACACGGCTGGCTCCTATTTAGGTGATTGTCCACTAGGACTCCGAGGTCCCTCTCACAGTTACTACTATTGAGCAAGGCACCCCCTATACTATAGCTGTACATTTGGTTTTTCTTGCCTAAATGTAGAATCTTACTTTTTTCACCACTGAATTTCATTTTGTTAGATAGTGCCCAGTGTTCCAGTCTGTCCAGATCCTCCTGTATCCTAAGCCTGTAACTTCTGGAGTGTTGGCTATTCCTGCCAGCTTGGTGTCCTCTGCAAATTTGATGAGTTCCCCATCTCTCCCCTCGTCCAGATCCTTGATGAAGCTGCTGAAGAGCCCTGGGCTCTGTTCTTTTCTTCAGACTAGCCAAACCCAAGTCCTGCAGCCGTTCTTCGTATGTTTCTGTCTCCAGGCCTTGGATCCTCTTAGTTGCTCTTCTCTGGACTTTGTCCAAACTCTCAACATCTTTTTTGTGATACGAAGACCAAAACTGGCTGCAGTATTCCAGGTGTGGCCTCACTGGGGTTTTCTAAAGCGGCACTCATTTATTTTATTTTATTTTATTTATTTATAATCAAATTTATATGCCGCCCTTCTCCTAGGACCCAGGGCAGCTTACAACAAATACAATAAAAATTTAAAAATTAGTTGCATTCATACAAACACAATCAGCTCACAATCACTAATGGAGGGACCTTCCTAGGGCCCAGGGGCAGAGCACAGCTCATGCGCCCCAAGCCTGTCGGCATAGATGTGTCTTCAGCAATTTACGGAAAGCTAGGAGGGAGGGAGCAGTACGAACCTCCGAGGGAAGCTGGTTCCAGAGGGCTGGGGCAGCCACGGAGAAGGCCCTTGCCCTAGGCCCCGCCAGATGGCATTGTCTAACAGACGGGACTCGTAGGAGGCCAGCCCTATGCGCCCTAACCGGTCGCTGGGATTCATGGGGCAGGAGACGGTCCCGCAAGTATCCTGGCCCATTGCCATAAAGGGCTTTATAGGTCATAACCAACACTTTGAATTGTGTTCGGAGACCAATTGGTTCTGTCGGTCTTGACGAAAGGCCTCTCTCAACCCCGCCCCAACCGCCATTCCTTTAATTCCTTTCCTTCCTAGGAATTTGCTGTCCCAGATTTCCGCACGTCCCACTTGGAAGTCAGCCAGGGGAGCCAACTTCTGCAGCAGCAGCAGCAGCTCCGTCGTCGCCCGTCTTTGCTGTCCGAATTTCATCCTGGCTCCGACCGGTGAGCGCTTGTGTATTCTCTGCGCGTATTTGTGGGGGGGTGGGGGATTTCCCCCTTGCGAGCAGCCCTTCAGATGAGCTCTGAGTCGGTTCTTATGTGTGTTGTGGGGGGTGTACAACATAGGGTGTGGTTAAAGAGGGCAATAGTAGCCTTGGGTGTGGATTTATAATTGGGCGACCCACCTTAGCTGCATCTTTTTGTGGGCTCCTTTGTGCTCCCTCAGCTGGGTGGTTTTCCTGCAGACGTTTCGTGACCCAGCTAGGGAACATCATCAGGGCTAGAAGGGAGAAGGGTTTGTGAAAGGAGGAAGAGGAGGGGGAGGACTATGGGGTCCTGGGTGTTCTCTGAGCTGTATGTGTCAATGCTGCAAATACTGTATGTTCTTGCTTTGACAATATGCAGAACTGTCTGGTATTTTTGGGGTTAATACAGAGCTTAGAGGGTGGGGGTAAAGCCCGGGAAAGAAAGAGGAAGGAAACCTTTGACCTTCACACTAATTGGATAATGTGATATATGACAGCTAATTTAGGGAGGGAACATGCTGACAATAAAACTGCTCAGAGGAAGAGAACTTAGATCTTAGCATAAACTTTGTTGTGCCTGTGCCCGACATTTTGAAGCAATAAAAGTCTTTTAGGGAAATCAATGCCTGGAAGTTCTTTGAAGTGTTTCATTAGCCGGAACCATAACAGTATGGTTTTACTGCAGATGTTTCATGACCCAACTAGGGAACATCATCAGGGCTAGAAGGAAGAAGGATCTGCTGAGAGATGGACGAAGACCAGGACGAGAACAACAGCTGTGGGGGTCTGAGCTGGGTGGGTTTTCCCGTTTCGTGACCCAACTAGGTAATGTCATCAGGGCTAGATGATATTCCTTCTCCCCTTTGCGAAGAGAAAGGAAGGAAGGAGAGCAGGGGGAGAGGGAAGAGGACTGTGGGGGTCCTGGGTGCTCTCTGACCTAGTTGGTTTTCTGGCAGGCGTTTCATGACCCAACTAGGTAACGTCATCAGTGCTAGAAGGGAGTGAAATTTGCTTTCTGTTTTTATATATATATATATTGGCTACAGTAACCAACAGCCTATTCCCCAGAAGAAAATAACACTTTCATGAACGTGGCCGAACAAGCTACGATAAATAAATCCTTTCTAGCACTGATGAGGTGTCCTAGCTTATTCATGAAACATCTGCAAGAAAACCACCAAGTTGTGAGAGGATCAAGGACCCCACAGTTCTCCTCCTCCTCCTCCTCCTCCTCTCCACAAACCGCACCGACTCCCTTCTAACATTGATGATGTTGCTTAATCAGGTCATGAAACGTCTGCAAGAAAACTGCCAGCTCAGAGATCAATATGGACCCCACAGTCCTCCTCCTCCTCCTCCTCTTTTCCTTCTTTCTTCTCTTTCTCCCTTTCTCCTCTTCCACTCCACAAACCCCACTCCCTTCTAGCATTGATGATGTTACTTAATCAGGTCATGAAACGTCTGCAAGAAAACTGGCAGCTCAGAGATCAATATGGACCCCACAGTCCTCCTCCTCCTCCTCCTCCTCCTCCTCCTCCTCCTCCTCCTCCTCCTCCTCCTCCTTTCCTTCTTCTCTTTTTCCCTTTGTTCTCTTCCACTCCACAAACTCCACTCCCTTCTAGCATTGATGATGTTACTTAATCAGGTCATGAAACGTCTGCAAGAAAACTGGCAGCTCAGAGATCAATATGGACCCCACAGTCGTCGTCGTCGTCCTCCTCCTCCTCCTCCTCCTCCTCCTCCTCCTCCTCTTTTCCTTCTTCTCTTTTTCCCTTTGTTCTCTTCCACTCCACAAACCCCACTCCTTTCTAGCATTGATGATGTTCCCTAGTTGTGAGAAGAAACGTCTGCAAGGAAACCACCTAGCTGAGAGAAAATCGAGACCCCACTCTCCTCCTCCTTTTCTCCCCTCTTCCTTCTTCTCTTCCTCCTTTTCTTCTCCTTCATCCCTTTCTCCTTCTCCTCCACGCCACAAACCCCACACACTCCCTTCTAGCACTGATGTTCCCTAATTGAGTCAAGAAACCTCTGCAAGGAAGCTGCCCAGCTCAAGAGAGAATCAAGGCCCCACTTTCCTCCTCCTCCTCCTCCTCCGCCTCCTCCCCAGCTCCCTTTGAACACTGATGACGCTACCTAGTTGGGTCATGAAAGGTCTGCAAGGAAACCACCCAGCTCAGAGAGCACCAAGGACCCCACGGCTCAATTATTCTTTTACCTGTTAAATCTTTTTCTTTCACTTATTTCTTGAGCTGGTTCGGGAGACCTCGGATGGACCAGCTACCGCTGGGGTTTTCCCCCGCTTCGACCTTCGTGTCTTCCCCACCGTCCCATCTTCACCCTCCTCCTTCTTCTTCTCCAGGCCACAGGAGAGGAGGTCTGCCTACGAGGCCCAGTTCCACCCTGGCCCGTCCCAAGGTGATCATGACGGGCTGGATTCCAAGCGGCCACGCCTGGATCAAGTTTCCGACCCTCATTACCAGCGGGTTGGCGCAACGTCGGTCCTGCCCTTGGCCCACCAGCTGCAGGAAGGACTGCGATCCTCTGACTTAAAGAAGGTAAAAGAGACCCAGGGTGGGTTTGGGCTTTTGGGGGGGGGCAGCCAGTCGGCCAGTCAATAGGTCCCAAAGAAGACCGGGTGATTCGCTTCAGAACGGCAGCCATTTTGCTTAGCAACCGTGGCAAAAGTCTGGTGAAATCTGGACATAGCTGAGTGAACAGCTCTCCTGCTTAGCCACAGAGAGATTGGACTGGATTGTGGTCGTACGTCCAGGACCACCCGGTGTAGATTGATCTACAAATTTACAATATTGTCGTAATACAGGTGTGAGACTTCCAAGGTTTCCACCTCCTTGTCATCACATGAGCAAAGACACTCGGTCTTCTCAGATTTGTTCACAGGTTCGGGGGTTAAAAAAATCACGTTCCAGTGGTGTGAATGGAGTTCTCTTGTCTGTTTTCTTTTTGTTATTTTATTATTATTTTACTTTATTTTATTTTATTTATTTATTTTTTATTTTATTTTATTTTTATTTTTTTTATTTATTTTACTTTATTTTATTTTATTTATTTCATTTTACTTTATTTTATTTTTATTTATTTTATTTTACTTTATTTTATTTTACGTTATTTTACTTTATTTTATTTTACTTTATTTATTTTTTATTTTGTTTATTATTTTTTATTTATTTTATTTTTTATTTTATTTTATTTTTATTTTATTTTTATTTTACTTTATTTTATTTTACTTTATTTTACGTTATTTTACTTTATTTTATTTTACTTTATTTTTTATTTTATTTATTTCATTTTATTTATTTTATTTTATTATTTTATTTTACTTTATTTTATTACTTTATTTATTTATTTATTTTATTATTTATTTATTTTATTATTTATTTTATTATTTACTTTATTTTATTTTACGTTATTTTACTTTATTTTATTTTACTTTATTTTTTATTTTATTTATTTATTTATTTTTTATTTTATTTTATTTTTTTTTATTTTATTTTAATTTTTTTATTTTACTTTATTTTATTTTACGTTATTTTACTTTATTTTATTTTATTTTACTTTATTTTTTATTTTGTTTATTATTTTTTATTTATTTTATTATTTTATTTATTTTATTTTTATTTTATTTTACTTTATTTTATTTTTATTTTACTTTATTTTATTTTACTTTATTTTACGTTATTTTACTTTATATTATTTTACTTTATTTATTTTTTATTTTATTATTTTATTTTATTTTATTTATTTCATTTTATTTATTTTATTTTATTATTTTATTTTACTTTATTTTATTACTTTATTTTTATTTGTTTATTTTATTTTTTATTTATTTATTTTATTTATTTTATTTACTTTATTTTATTATTTACTTTATTTTATTTATTTTTTTCATATGCTGCCTTCAACTCCCAGAATTCCCCAGCCAAAACCACCATGGCTGAGAATTCTGGGATAGGGACACCATGAATGAGGAGAAGGCTATTTCTCTCTCTCTCTCTCTCTCTCTCTCTCTCACTCACTCACACACACACACACACACACACACACACACACACACACACACAAACAAACACACACACACGACTTAATGTTTCCCAGCTGAATTCAGGTCAAGTTGAAAAGTCCTCCTAGCGGGTGATTAATCTTTAACTTGTGTATTCCGAGCAAAGGTTGAGAAGTGGTAGGGCTGGTTTTTCTCCTCTGCCAGCTTTTCCTGTTCTTATCTGCTCCTGCGGCTGCTTGTTGTGAGCCAAGGTGGGCGTGTGCCGTAGAGGGTGTGGTGATAATAAAGAACCTTGCCTTTGGGCATCAGAGAGCCAGTTGGGTTAAAACAGGAGACGGTGAGTTCTAGTCCCGCCTCAGGCATGAAAGATAACTGGGTGATTTTGGGTCAAGCACCAGGAGTCGGTGAGTTCTAGTCCTGCCTTAGCCATGAAAATCAACTGGGTTGACTTTGGGCCAATCACCAGGAGTTGGTGAGTTCTAGTCCTGCCTTAAGCGTAAAAGTCAATTGGGTAACTTTGGGCCAATCGCCAGTAGACAGTGAGTTCTAGTCCTGCCTTGGGCCTGAAAGCCAGCTGGGTGACTTTGGGCCAATCATCAGGAAACGCTGAGTTCTAGTGCCGCCTTAGCCATGAAAGCCAGCTGGGTGACTTTGGGCCAATCACCAGGAGACGGTGAGTTCTAGTCCCACCTTAGCCATGAAAGCCAGCTGGGTGACTTTGGGCCAATCACCAGGAGACGGTGAGTTCTAGTCCCGCCTTAGGCATGACAGCCAGCTGGATGACTGTGGGCCAATCACCAAGAGACGGTGAGTTCTAGTCCCACCTTAGGCATGAAAGCCGGCTGGGTGACTTTGGGCCAATCACCAGGAGACGGTGAGTTCTAGTCCCGCCTTAGGCATGACAGCCAGCTGGATGACTGGGCCAATCACCAAGAGACGGTTAGTTCTAGTCCCACCTTAGGCATGAAAGCCGGCTGGGTGACTGTGGGCCAATCACCAGGAGACGGGGAGTTCTAGTCCCGCCTTAGCCATGACAGCCAGCTGGGTGATTTCGGGCCAGTCGCTCTCAGTCCAACTCACCTTAAAAGGATTTGTGGTGGCAAAAACAGGAGAAGGAAGGAATGTCCACTGCTGTATAGTTACTTATAAAAAAGATAGAAATAGATAAAAATAAACATAAATAAAAGGTAGTCCTCAACTTACAGTTCATTCAGTGACTGTTCAAACGTACACCATTAACGGAAAACAGTGACTTTTTACTGTTTTTCACACTTAACGACCATTGCAGCCGCCTCGTGGTCACGTGATCAAAAGTCAGACGGCTCGTATTTATGATAGTCTCGGGGGGGGTGTCACGTGATCCCCTTTTGCGCCCTTCTGACGGGGAGTGGGTGGGGGGAGAAAGCCAGGTTCACTTAACAACCGGCTTACCAACTTGACAATGGCTGTGGCCAGTAGGGTCGTAAAATGGGGCAAACTTCGCTGTCTCACTTTGCCACATAAAATCTGGGGCTCCCTTGTGGTCATAAGCCGAGGACAACCTCTTGACTTTTTTTTTTTTTTATGGCTGATCTGTCCTCGGCATTACGGCGCCGAGTTCACCCCGCTTTCTCCTTCCTTTCTGCCCCCCCAAATGGCAGGAGCCCGTCTTCGGAGGCAAGCATGAAGGCCCCCCCTCGCCCCTGTCGAGCCAGTCCTGCGGGGAGGATCAGAACGCCTCTCCCTCCAAGCTGTCGAAGGAAGAGCTGATCCAGAGCATGGACCGGGTGGACCGGGAGATCGCCAAAGTGGAGCAGCAGATCCTCAAACTGAGGAAAAAGCAGGTCAGTTCTCTTTGGGGAGAACGGGAATAATAGAATAACCGTGTGGGAAGGGACCCCAGAGGTCTTCTAGTCCAACCCCCTGCTCAGGCAGGAAGCCCTGGAGTAACCAAGGAGAGCAGCAACCTGGAACTAAGGAGAGATTTCCTGACAGTGAGAACAATTAACCAGTGGAACCACCTGCCTCCAGAAGCGGTGAATGCTCCAACACTGGAAGTTTTTTTAAGAAGAGACTGGACAGCCATTTGTCCGAAATGGTATAGGGTTTCCTGCCTGAGCAGGAGGTTGGACTAGATGACCTCCAAGGTCCCTTCCATCTAGTCTAGTCTAGTCTATTCTATTTTCTATTCTATTTTCTATTCTATTCTATTCTATTTTCTATTCTATTCTATATTCTACTCTACTCTACTCTACTCTCCCTCTTGTGCTGCTAGCTGAAATTGGCAAGACTCTAATCAGTTACATTCATACATCATCATCACCACCATCATCATTGTTGTAGCTGTTATTATTATGTCAGACAAATGGTAAACCAATCTCTTCTTAAAAAACTCCGGTGAGGGAGCACCCATAACTTCTGGAGGCAGGTTGTTCCACTGGTTAATCGTTTTCACTGTCAGGAAGTTTCTCCTTAGTTCTAGGTTGCTTCTCTCCTTGATTAATAATAATAATAAAGTTGGAAGGGACCTTGGAGATCATCTAGTCCAACCCCCCTGCTCAGGCAGGAAACGCTATACCATTTCAGACAAATGGCTGTCCAGTCTCTTCTTGAAAACTTCCAGTGTTGGAGCATTCACCGCTTCTTGAGGCAGGTTCCCCTGGTTAATTGTTCTGACTGTCAGGAAGTTTCTCCTTAGTTCCAGGTTGCTTCTCTCCTTGATGAGTTTCCATCCGTTGCTTCTTGTCCTGCCTTCAGGCGCTTTGGAGAATAGCTTGACTCCCTCTTCTTTGGGGCAGCCCCTGAGATATTGGAAGACAGTTTGCTAGCCATCTGAATAAAACAGTCCAGGGTTTTTCAATCAAGGATTTTGGAGGGCCGTGTGCGTGAGAATGGGGAGGATGTTGGAGGGACGTGTACGTGAGAATGGGGAGGATGTTGGAGGGAGGTGTGCGTGAGAAGCCCCCCCCCCGACCTGAGCAATGTAGAGCTGGCCACACAGCCCCTCTCCAACAGTAACCACAATGCTGATGTGGCCCTCAATGAAATCATGTTCGATACCCCTAATAGAAAAGGACGAGGGGGGAGGGAGAGGAGAGGATATAAAAGGAGGAGGGTGGAAATAATAGATGGGAACTGATCAAGGAGAGATTCAACCTAGAAATAAGGAGAAATGTCCTGACAGAACAATCAACCAGTGGCACAGCTTGCCACTGGATGTTGTGGGAGCTTCCTCACTGAAAGCGTTCAGGAAGAGACTGGACCGCCATCTGTCAGAAATGGTGTAGGGTCCCCTGCTTGCGCAGGGAGTTGGACTAGATGACCTATAAGGTCCCCTACGATTCTTTTATTCTGTTCTAAACCCATGTGGGCATTGGAGCTCGTAGGTCAGTGTGATTTTGGACTAGATGAGGAGTGGGCAACCTTGGCTCTTTGATGACTGGTGGACTTCCACTCCCAGAATTCCTGAGCCAGCCCTGCTGAGGGAAAAGGGAGAGGTTTCCAAGCTGAGCCATGCTGGCTCAGGAATTCTGGGAGTTGAAGTCCACGAGTCATACAAGAGCCAAGGTGGCCTACCCCTGCACTATACAGAATAGGGCTCTTCAAACTTGGCCCCTTCATGACTGGTGGACTTCAACTCCCAGAATTCCTGAACCAGCATGGGGGAACTATGGCCCCTTCATGATGGTGGCGAACCTATGGCCCGGGTGCCAGAGGCGGCACTCAGAGCCCTCTCGGTGGGCACGCGCACCGTCGCCCCAGTCCCAGGCCTTCAGCTGGGTTTTATAAAACCTTTTCGCTTTAGGCCTCCGCCGCCGTGTACAGAAAAAAAAAAAGGTTCAATCAATCAGTCAATTTCAACTTCTCGCGGGGGAAAGAAAAGATCTTGCAAAGTTGGAATTGATTGATTGAACTTTTTAGTCCCACCCAGTCTGCTGTTACCACTGCAGCCACGCCCACCCAATGGGCCACGCCCACCCAATGGGCCACACCCACCCGGCACCCGACGATGCATAAGTGGGTTTTGGGTGGCAGTTTGGGCACTCGGTCTCTAAAAGCTTCGCCATCACTGGAATAGAATAAAGAAATAGGAATAGAATAAAGAAATAGGGGAGACTTGATAGCAGTCTTCCAGTATCTGAGGGGCTGCCCCAAAGAAGAGGGAGTCAAGCTATTCTCCAAAGCACCTGAAGGCTGGACAAGAAACAATAGTTGGAAACTGAGCAAAGAGAGAAGCAACCCGGAATTAAGGAGAAACTTCCTGACAGTGAGGACAATTAACCAGTGGAACAGCTTGCCACCAGAAGTTGTGGATACTCCATCACTGGAGGTTTTTAAGAGGAGACTAGAAAGTCACTTGTCTGAAATGGTATGGGATCTCCTGCTTGAGCAGGGGGCTGGACTAGAAGACCTCCAAGGTCCCTTCCAGCTCTGTGCTATTCTACTAATACTAATACTATATTTTATTTGGATATCCAAGGAATTTGTCTCCACTGCCGAAGCTCTCAGTGTACATGCAAAGCAATAGAGTAATAATAATCATAATAGTGATGCCAATAAGAGGGAATCGTAGAGGAGATAATAATAATACTACTACTACTAATAATAATAATAGTAGTAGTAGTAAAGTTGGAAGGGACCTTGGAGGTCATCTAGTCCAACCCCCTGCTCAGGCAGGAAACCCTATACCATTTCAGACAAATGGCTGTCCAGTCTCTTCTTAAAAACTTCCAGTGTTGGAGCCTTCACCGCTTCTGGAGGCAGGTTGTTAATAATAATAATAAAGTTGGAAGGGATCTTGAGGTCATCTAGTCCAACCCTCTGTTCAGGCAGGAAACCCTACCATTTCAGAGAAATGGCTGTCCAGTCTCTTCTTAAAATCCTCCGGTGTTGGAGCATTTACCGCTCATCAATGATGAGAAGGATAACAATACTACAGCTGTACAACGTGGATGAATATATTTAGACATAAGACAGTACTTTGAGGATTAGGTGTTCAGCAGAGTGAACACACGAGGGGAAAAAAAACTCTCCCTACGCCTAGTTGTTTTGGCATGTAATGCCTATGGCAGGGTCCCCAGGGGAAGGGTTGAACCAGGATGTGAGGGGGTCTGTACTTATTTTCTCAGCCCTCCTTCTGACACCCCTCCTTCCCCCCAATGTACGAGTCTCCTATGGAAGGTAGGCTGGTTGCAATGATTTCTTTCTGCAGTCCCAACTATCCATTAGAGCAGGGCTCTTCCAACTCGGCCCTTTAATGATTTGTGGACTTCAACTCCCAGAATTCCTTAGCCAGCATGCACGCTGGCTGAGGAATTCTCGGAGTTGAAGTCCACAAGCAAGGTCTTCAAACTGGCCCTTTTAGGACTTGTGGACTTCAACTCCCAGAATTCCTCAGCCAACGTGTATGGAATTGAAGTCCACAAGTCATAAAAGGGCCAAGTTGGAAGACCCCAGCTTGTGGACTTCAACTCCCAGAATTCCTCAGCCAGAAAAGGGCCAAGTGTGAAGACCCCTGTCTTAAAGCCTGGCTGAGGAATTCTGGGAGTTGAAGTCCCCAGGTCATCCAAGGGCCAAGTTAGAAGACCCCTGTCTTAAAGCCTCCTGCCGGAGGAATTCTGGGAGTTGAAGTCCACAAGTCATCAAAGGGCCAAGTCAGAAGACCCCCCTCCCGCCTTAGAATCTCGTCCAATATTGCTGTGATTGCAATTGCTGGGCGACCCCTCTCCTTCCTACCTCGCCGAGGAAACATCTGGCCGATCCAGATGTTCGCCTTATCCTCTCTGACTCACGGCGGGCTTGTGTGGCTGACGTTTCCCCCCCCCCATCCCTCTTGTCTCTTAGCAACAGCTGGAGGAAGAAGCCGCCAAACCGCCTGAACCGGAGAAGCCTGTCTCCCCTCCGCCGGTGGAGCAGAAACATCGCAGCATCGTCCAGATTATCTACGATGAGAATCGGGTAATGCTTTACCTCCCTTCTCTAGGCGCCGTTTCGCGGGACTGCGCCTGGCGTAGCCTTCTGAGAACTGGCCTGGAAAGGATGGGTGGTTTTGGGATCCTCTTCAATGGTGTGTGGGGGGGTCCTCCTTTCCCCAGCTGCTCTCAAACTCTCTCTCGGCCGTTCCTTGTGTTGTTTCCGTTGCCCGACGATGTTGCCCAAAAAATTCCACCGGACCTAATAGCTAAGAGTGCAGAGAAGAGCAACGAAGAGGATTAAAGCAGCGGTTCTCAACCTTTTTCAGGCCGAGACTCCACCTGCGCGGCGCGACCCCGACCTGCGCCGCACATGCGCGGCACGATGGGCCGAATTATGCATGCACCACGTGCACGCGACAGCCCGAACCGCTCATATGCGGCGCGGCGGGCCAAATCGGGCATGCGCAGCGCGCGCATGACGGCTGAGGGGAAATGGGGGGAAAATGGGGAAAAAATGGCAGACTGCTGTGTTTGGCGACCCCCGTGAAACGCTCGTTCGACCCCAAATGGGGTCGCGACCCACAGGTTGAGAACCGCTGGATTAAAGGCCTGGAGACTAAAACATTGGAAGAACGGTGGCAGGATTTGGGTTTGGCTAGCCTAGAGAAGAAAAGAACTTGGGGGGATATGATAGCAGCAGTCCCGTTTTTGAGGGGCTTCCACAAACAAGAGGGGGTTAACAAAAAACAGTGGGTAGAAACGGTTGCTTCTCGCCCTGCCTTCAGGGGCTTTGGAGAATAGCTTGGCTCCCTCTTTTTGGGGGCAGCCCCTGAGATACTGGAACACGGCTATCCTGTCCCCCCTCGTCCTTCTCTTCGTTAAACTAGACATCCCCACTTCCAGCAACCGTTCCTTATATGCTTTAGCCTCTGATTCCCTGATCATCTTTGTTGCTCTTCTCTGCCCTCTTTCTAGAGTCTCAACATCTTTTTTTACCTTTGAGGGGCTGCCCCAAAGAAGAGGGAGTCAAGCTCTTCTCCAAAGCCCCTGAAGGCAGGACAAGAAGCAACGGGTGGAAACTAACCAAGGAGCGATGCAACCTAGAGTTAAATTGAAATTTCCTGACAGAAGAATTAGAATTAGAACAACAGAACTGGAAGGGGCCTTGGAGCTCATCTAGCCCAACCCCCTGCTCAGGCAGGAAACCCTATAGCATTTCAAACAAATGGTTGTCCGTTCTCTTCTTAAAAACTTCCAGTGTTGGATCATTCACAGCTTCTGGAGGCAGGTGGTTCCACTGGTTAATTGCTCTCACTGTCAGGAAGTTTCTCCTTAGTTCTAGGTGATCACATGATCCTGGGATGCTGCAGCTGTCATAAATACCTGCCAGTTGTGAAGCATGCTAAGTTTGATCCCGTGATCGTGGGGCTGATGCAACGGCCTTAAGTGTGAAAAACGGCCATAAGGAAGAGGTTTAGGTTTTGGTAATTAACCAGTGGAACCCCCTGCCTCCAGAAGCGGTGAATGCTCCAACACTGGAAGTTTTTAAGAAGAGACTGGACAGCCCTTTGCCTGAAATGGGATAGGCTTTCTTGCCTGAGCAAGGGGTTGGACTAGATGACCTCCAACTCCGTTACTCTGTTACATAGTTATTTTTCCCTGTCTGCAGACAGTTAACCCGAGGGACTGACCGACATGTAGGCTAAAAAAAAAAAAAAAAACCCAAAACTGGCAGCTTTTACACTATGATCAAAGTAAACCAAATAACGCCGTTCTGTCAAACTCAACTTCTGGGGATTCTTCCCTGTTTTCTTGGGAGCTTTTTAAAAAAAAAAAGTCATTTCCGCCTTTGTCTGGGATATGTTTTTCGCCTTCCTGGTCTAGCCAACAGCTGGAACCAGCTTTCCGGGTGGTCTCTCCTCCCAATTCTGACCTGAGGAGACCTTGTTTAACTTCGGAGAGCAGCCCAGATGTTGGTGTTTTGTTTTTTTTCCGTCTGTGTGTGTATTTTTTTTTTTTTAACACAGACTGTGGTTCCTTTTTGGTCGATAACGGGTCGCCCTGTGTTTTGTAACATTCTCACAACGGAGGCAAAAAAAGACCTGCGCGGAACTGTGGACTGTCTTGCAAAACGGCGAAAAAAATAACTGTTGTTATTTCTCGAATTTTATGGGCCACACAAAAGTAGAAAGAAAAACATTAAAGAGATCCCGTTCGCGGTTAAGGCGCCAGGCTGGAAATCCGGAGACTGTAGTGGCTAAAATTGTGGAAACCTTTTGGGGGGAAAAGTGTATTTTTGAGGTTGGATGGCTCATAACACCCCTTTTTTTTGGGGGGGGGGAGTAGTACCATAAAATTATATACCAATAGAAAGATAATTTAATCGAGAATGCAATGCAGCAAAGTTTGTTCAATTATCCGTACTGTATTCTATGAAAAGATGTAGCCAAATAATCAGAAAAAGGAAGCACACCTTGCTTAGATTGATCTCAGGTAGCTTTCCTTCCTCTGATTGTAGCCAATGAGCAGGAGTGTTTAGAGAGCCAATCGTGTGTCCTCTTGTTTTGGCCATGAGCCAATCGGGCCATCGCGGTCCGCCATTTTGTTTTTGTTTGTTTTTTGTTTGTTTTTTTTCATCGCGCGTGTGCCGCGCATGCGCGGATCGGGCCATCGCGGTCCGCCATTTTGTTTTTGTTTGTTTTTTGTTTGTTTTTTTTCATCGCGCGTGTGCCGCGCATGCGCGGATCGGGCCGTCGCGGTCCGCCATTTTGTTTTTGTTTTGTTTTTTGTCGCGTGTGCGCTGCGCATGCGCAGATCGGCGCGCACGCCGGGGTCGCGCCGCACATGGGTGGGGCAAGTGGGGTCTCAACCTGAAAAAGGTTGAGAACCACTGGTTTAGTGAGCTTGTCAAACACAATGAAATTAAAGTCATGGTGCAAAGAGTTGACTGGATGTCCAGAAAGCGATATAAAATAGTATTTATTAAGTGAACAAGGCTACAGTTATAAAGAAATGAGAAGAAAAATGGGTGGAAACTTAACCAGAGGTGGCATTTCTATGATACACGTTTCCCAAAAGGTTTCCACAATTTTGGCCGCTACTGTAGTTCCACCTTAGGATGAAAGCTCACTGGGTGACTTTGGACCAATCACCAGGAGACGGTGACTTCTAGTCCCGCCTTCATGCATGAAAGCCGGCTGAGTGACTGTGGACCAATCACTAGGAGATTGTGAGTTCTAGTCCCGCTTTTATGCATGAAAGCCGGCTGGGTGACTTTGGACCAGTCACCAGGAGACGGTGAGTTCTAGTCCCGCCTTCATGCATGAAAGCTGGCTGGGTGACTGTGGACCAATCACTAGGAGACTGTGAGTTCTAGTCCCGCCTTCATGCATGAAAGCCGGCTGAGTGACTGTGGACCAATTACTAGGAGACTGTGAGTTCTAGTCCCTTTTTTATGCATGAAAGCCAGCTGGGTGACTGGGCCAATCACCAGTAGACGGTGAGTTCTAGTCCCGCCTTCATGCATGAAAGCCGGCTGGGTGACTTTGGACCAGTCACCAGGAGACGGTGAGTTCTAGTCCCGCCTTCATGCATGAAAGCCAGCTGAGTGACTGTGCCCCAATCACCAGTAGACGGTGAGTTCTAGTTCCGCCTTAGTATGAAAGCTGGCTGGGTTACTTTGGACCAGTCAGCAGGAGACGGTGAGTTCTAGTCCTGCCTTCATGCAATAAAGCTGGCTGGGTGACTGTGGACCAATCACTAGGAGACTGTGAGTTCTAGTCCCGCCTTCATGCATGAAAGCCGGCTGAGTGACTGTGGACCAATTACTAGGAGACTGTGAGTTCTAGTCCCTTTTTTATGCATGAAAGCCAGCTGGGTGACTGGGCCAATCACCAGTAGACGGTGAGTTCTAGTCCCGCCTTCATGCATGAAAGCCGGCTGGGTGACTTTGGACCAGTCACCAGGAGACGGTGAGTTCTAGTCCCGCCTTCATGCATGAAAGCCAGCTGAGTGACTGTGGCCCAATCACCAGTAGACGGTGAGTTCTAGTTCCGCCTTAGTATGAAAGCTGGCTGGGTGACTTTGGACCAGTCACCAGCCAATGACCATTTGACGTTGCAATGGCCCCGAAAAAAGTGACTTGTGAACTGGTCCTCACCTTCACAGCCGTTGCCGCCTCCTCACGGTTACGTGATTCTCGTAACAACTGCATCGATTTTCTGAACGGCAGTGGCAGAAAAGGCCATAAAATCAGGTACCACATGATCAAATTTCCCGTTACGGTCGTAAGTTGAGGACCGCCTGTGATTCTGAAAACACTTCCTTGAAAAGGAACTTTTTTGCTTAGCCTATTCACCAACCACAATGCTATAAAAGGAACGTTGAATGACTGAGATTTTACAAAGATTCCTCGGAAATTCTGGATAAATCTTTATTTCTCTTTCCCGGCCTTGCAGAAAAAAGCTGAGGAAGCTCATAAGATTTTTGAAGGGCTGGGCCCGAAAGTGGAGCTGGTGAGTTTTTTTCTCTCTTCTTCTTCTTCTTACAGCTTTTCATCCCCTTCCTGAAAATAAAATAAAATATAAAATAATAAAAATAAAAGAAATAAAAATAAAATAAAATAAAAAGTTGAACATAAAATAAAAAATAAAATAAAATAAAAGGGACTTTCTTCGAAGGCAGGAACAGAAGCAAAGGTCTGAATAAAACAACAATTGGCAACGGTTGCTTCCGAATTGCTTCTCAGCTGAGAATATGGGGTGTTTGGGAAATACGGTGCTTTTCTACCTTTCTCTTTTTCCCTACTAGTTTGTTTTAAAATTTTATTTTATTTCATTTTATTATTATTTCATTCTTATTCTCATTTTTATTTTATTTTTTATTTTATTTTATTTTTTATTTTATTTTTTATTTTATTTTATGTTCAATTTTTTATTTTATTTTATTTTTATTTCTTTTATTTTTATTATTTTATATTTCATTTTATTTTTATTTTAGATTTCATTTTATGTTCAATTTTTTATTTTATTTTATTTTTATTTCTTTTATTTTTATTATTTTATATTTTATTTTATTTTTTATTTTATTTTTATTTTATTTTTATTTTTATTTTAGATTTTTATTTTAGATTTTGTTTTATTTTTTATTTTATTTTATTTTATTTATTTTATTTTATTTTATATTTTATTTTATTATTTTATTATTTATTTTTATTTTTTGTTTTATTTTTATTTTATATTTTATTTTATTTTATTTTTATTATTTTATATTTTAGTTTATTTTTATTTTATATTTTAGTTTATTTTGTATTTTATTTTATTTATTTTAGTTTATTTTATATTTTTTTATTTTATTTATTTTATATTTTATTTTATTATTTTATTTTATTTTTCCAATCTTGGAAGGAGCTAAATGAAGAGAAGAATGTGAAGTTTATTATTATTTTATTTTTTATTTTTATTTTATTTTATATTTTATTTTATGCTCTATTTTTTATTTTATTTTTATTTTTTTATTTTTTTATTTTTATTTTAGATTTTATTTTATTTTTATTTTATTTTATAGTTTAGTTTATTTTTATTTTATATTTTATTTGTTTTATTTTATATTTTATTTTATTTTATTTATTTTAGTTTAGTTTATATTTTATTTTATTTTATTTTTTATTTTATTTTTATTTTTATTATTTTATATTTTATTTTATTTTTATTTTATATTTTAGCTTATTTTATATTTTATTTTATTTACTTTACTTTATTTTATATTTTATTAGTTTATTTTATTTATTTTATATTTTATTTTATTTTATTAGTTTATTTTATTTTCCCAATCTTGGATGGAGCTAAACGAACAGAAGAATGTGAAGTTTTGGAGATTCTGGCTGGGGGGCCCTAGCTTCTTTCAAAAAAGTTTCAGTAAAGACAATATTGTAGCTCGGGATTGAAATGAAGCTCTTTCAGCCTGGTTGTTTCCTTGCAGACGTTTCATTACCCAATTAGGTAATGTCATCAGTGCTAGAAGGGCGTAAAGGAGGAGACAGGGAGGAGGAGGAGGAGGACGACTGTGGGGCCCTTGGTGCTCTCTGAGCTTGGTGGTTTCCTTGCAGACATTTCATTACCCAACTAGATAACATCATCAGTGCTGGGAGGGAGGGGGGATTTTGCGCTCTGTTTAACTCCCAAGAAGAAAACCCGCCCATAGGACCAGCCCCCCCCCATGTGTAAATAGAGAGGAAACCCCCTCTAGCCACGTCCTTCTAACACAGAGCTGGAGAAACGGGCAAAGATCTCTCTCTGTGGGTCGATCCTGAGCAGGTTGTCCCTCAGCCGAGGGAGAGCTGGGTGCTGATTCCTCTTAAATCAGACGCAAATTATATCTCTTGTCTCTTTCCCTTGCAGCCTCTTTACAACCAGCCTTCCGACACAAAAGTGTACCATGAAAACATCAAAACGTAAGAAAGAGGGCTGCTTGGGATAATGCTTGCTTCAAGTCTTCTGGGGCAGGGGGAGGGGGAAGGTCTTATTATTATTATTATTTGAGATGAAATTCCTGCCTTGTTTTATACTTACCCTTTTAGTGGTTGTAGTTGTGATAGAATAGAATAGAATAGAATAGAATAGAATAGAATAGAATAGAATAGAATATGGAATAGAATATGGAATAGAATATGGAATAAGAATAGAATAGAATAGATTAGAATAATAGAAGAGAATATGGAATAGAATAGAATAGAATAGAATATGGAGTGGAATAGAATAGAATAGAATATGGAATAAGAATAGAATAGAATAGAATATGGAATAAGAATAGAATAGAATAGAACTGAACAGAATAAAACGGAACAGAATAGAACAAAATAGAATATGGAATTAGAATAGAATAGAATAGAATAGAAGAATAGAATAGAATATGGAATAGAATATGGAATAGAATATGGAATAAGAATAGAATAGAATAGATTAGAATAATAGAAGAGAATATGGAATAGAATAGAATAGAATATGGAGTGGAATAGAATAGAATAGAATATGGAATAAGAATAGAATAGAATAGAATATGGAATAAGAATAGAATAGAATAGAACTGAACAGAATAAAACGGAACAGAATAGAACAAAATAGAATATGGAATTAGAATAGAATAGAATAGAATAGAAGAATAGAATAGAATATGGAATAAGAATAGAACTGAACAGAATAAAACGGAACAGAATAGAACAAAATAGAACAGAGTGGACTGGAATGGAATAGATTAGAATAGAAAATAAATGAGAAAATAGAATAAAAAAGAAAATAGAATAGAATCAAATCGAACAGAATAGAATAGATTAGAACATAACATAATAGAATACAATACAGAATAGAATAGAAAATGAAACAAAACAGAACAGAACAAAATAGAAAATAGAATAGAATAGAATTAAAATTAAAATAGAATACAATTATAATTAGAATAGAATAGAACTGGAATGGAATGGAATATAGGATAGGATAATAGGATAGGATAGGATAGGATAGGATAGAAACAGTCTGAAGGGACCTTTGAGGTCATCTAGTCCAACCCCCTGCTTAGGCAGGAAACCCTATATGCTCAACTAAGGTCCTCAACTTACCAGCACAACTGGAAACAGAATGTCTGTTGCAAAGCGAGGCAGTCATTCAGTGAGTCACCACCCAAATTTATGAACCATTTTTTGGCACTGTGGGCTTAGCGAATCACCGCAGTTGATAAGTGAATCCCACAGGGTCGTTAAGTGAATCCGTCTCTTCCCCCCCCCTCCCTCCCACTGACTTGGCTTGTCCGAAGCCGGTTGGGAAAGTCGCAAGTGATGACAAGACACCTGACATGCACATCCACCCACACGCACGGGACGCTGCAACCGTCATAAATACGCACCATCGCCACGCACTTGAGTTTTGACCATGTGACCAAGGGGAATGCTGCAACGGTCGTAAGTGTGAGGACCAATTGTCAATGGCTTTTTTTTTTAAAGAAGTGCCGTTGTAACTTCGGACGGTCGCTAAACGGGTGATTGCAAGTCTAGGACTACGAGTATCTCAATAGCAAGTTCAGGGGTGCGAACTGTTTCTCCGTACGGCTGATGCCCGAGACTGGGGTTTAATGATTAATAAGTCTTTTTTTGGCAGGCAGGCGTTCCACCGTGGGTGACTTCTTCCGCACGTGCACACACAAAAAAGCCTTCTGCACGCTTTTTATCAACACAACTAGTATCTCCACACACACACACACACACACACTCCCCGATGAAAGCACATGTACCAAAATAGGATACTAGCCGCCTTTTGCAAGCGAAGGGGAAACATTCCGAGGTGAAATTTGCCCAAGAATAAGCCGTGATACGGAATGAAGGAAACTTTGTCTTAGCTGTGTTGTGTTTGTTTGTCTCCCCGTCTCTTCCCCCCCCCTTTGTTTTTTTTTTTTGGGTTAGGAACCAAGTGATGAGAAAAAAGCTGATTTTGTTTTTCAAGCGAAGGAATCATGCCAGAAAACAAAGGGTATGGCTGTCTTTCTTTCTTTCTTTCTTTCTTTCTTTCTTTCTTTCTTTCTTTCTTTCTTTCTTTCTTTCTTTCTTTCTTTCTTTCTTTCTTTCTCTTTCTTTCTTTCTTTCTTTCTTTCTTTCTTTCTTTCTTTCTTCCTTCCTTCCTCTCTTTCTTTTTCTCTCTCTCTCTTTCTTCCCTCTCTCCTCCTTCCTTCCCCTCTTCCTCTCCCCCTCCCTTCCCCTCTCTCCCTCTCCTTCCCTCCCTCCTTTCTTTCTTTCTTTCCTTCCTTCCCCTCTCCCTCTCTCCCTCCCTCTCCTTCCCTCCCTCTCCATCTCTTCATCTGCTCTCCCTTCCTTTCCTCTCTCCCCATCCCTCTCCTTCCCTCCCTCTCTATCTCTCCCCTCCCTCCCTTCCTTCCCCTTTCCTTCTCCCTCCTTCCCTCTCTCTCGCTCCCTCCCTCCCCTTCTTTCTACCTGTTTCTCAGTCTCTCTGACTCCGTCTCTTCGGTCTTTGGGGACTCCCCAGGAGCAGAAGATCTGCCAGCGCTACGACCAACTGATGGAGGCCTGGGAGAAGAAGGTGGACCGGATTGAGAACAACCCCCGCCGGAAGGCTAAAGAAAGCAAAACCCGGGAATATTACGAGAAACAGTTCCCGGAGATCCGGAAGCAGCGGGAACAGCAGGAGAGATTCCAACGGTAAGGCAGGACCAGGAGGCCGGGTTCCTTGAGGGACCGCCTCTTCCCGACCACCTCTGCCCATCCCATCATGCTCAGCAGGAGCGGTACCTTGTGGGCCTGGTCCGCTAAAGACTTCCATCCGCTGGGCCTTTTCTGCGGTGGCTCCTGTTTCCCGAAGGCAGAAATTAGGACCAGCAAAACTCTCGGCCTGATCCATCCTCAGGACTCTTCTTCCATTCTCCTGGCTCTCCTCCTTCCGTTTTATTTTTTATTTAATTAACCTTTAGATCTTTAATCTAAAGGCCATTGATCTTTATTAAAGACGTGTTTGTTAAAGAAAGATTTATTTAATCTTTCAAATAAAATGATTTATGTAACTTGTTTCTTTATTGAAGAGACCGGACAGCCATTGGTCTGAAATGATATAGGGGTTTCCTGCCTGAGCAGGGGGTTGGACTAGATGACCTCCAAGGTCCCTTCCAACTCTGTTATTCTGCTTTCCTTCCTTCCTTCCTTCCTTCCTTCCTTCCTTCCTTCCTTCCTTCCTTCCTTCCTTCCTTCCTTCCTTCCTTCCTTCCTTCCTTCCTTCTCCATCACTGGAGGTTTTTAAGAAGAGACTGGACCGCCATTTGTCTGAAATGGGATAGGGTTTCCTGCCTGAGCAGGGGGTTGGACTAGATGACCTCCAAGGTCCCTTCCAACTTTGTTGTTGTTGTTATTGTTAATAATCCAGAACCTTCTTCTCCTTGACCTTCTTTCCTTGTGGCACCTGCAGGGTGGGTCAAAGAGGAACCGGCCTTTCGGCCACCATCGCTCGGAGCGAGCACGAAATCTCGGAGATCATCGACGGGCTGTCGGAACAGGAGGTGAGGGTGGTCGGGGGTGGGGGGGGTGGGGAACCTTCCCCCTTCCCCCCTCGGAAGGTTTGGGAAAGGGGAGGGGGAGGGGGAGGTGCTTTTCCAGGCTAGACCGATCTTAGATATTTGTAGAGGGGAGAGGGTTGTCTTTTTTAAGTGGTGGGTCGTCTCTGGGTCTGGCAAAAAGAAAAAAGAAAAAAAAACTACACAGTAATAATTAGGGGTTTGGTCCAAGCAGTCCTCAGTTTACAACTGCAGCTGGGACCAGGATTTCCATTGCTAAGCAAGCGGATGGTTAAATGAGTCAGAGCTGATTTTACAAGCTTTTTTTTTTTTTTGTGCCAGTTGTTCAAATCACTAGACTTGTTAAGGGAATCACACACTATTGGGGGGGGGGGAGATGGCGACTGTTGGTTTCTCCCTTTCTTCCTCCCAACCTCCCTCCCTTTTTTTCCTTCCTTCCTTCCTTCCTTCCTTCCTTCCTTCCTTCCTTCCTTCCTTCCTTCCTTCCTTCCTTCCTTCCTTCCTTCCTTCCTTCTTTCCTCTCCCTAACCCTTCATTCTACACTCCCTCCCTCCTTCCTTCCTTCTTTCTCATTTCTTTTGAACCTTCCTTCTTTCCTCCCTCCCTTTTTTCCTTCCTTCCTTTCTTCCTCTCCCTAACCCTTCATTCTACCCTCCCTCCCTCCTTCCTTCCTTCTTTCTTATTTCTTTTGAACCTTCCTTCTTCCCTCCCTCCCTTTTTTCCTTCCTTCCTTCTTTCCTTCCTTCCTCTCCCTAACCCTTCATTCTACTCCCTCCCTCCTTCCTTTCTTCTTTCTCATTTCCTTTGAACCTTCCTTCTTTCCGCCCTCCCTCCCTTTTTTCCGCCCTCCCTCCCTTTTTTCCTTCCTTCCTTCCTCTCCCTAACCCTTCATTCTACACTCCCTCCCTCCTTCCTTCCTTCTTTCTCATTTCTTTTCAACCTTCCTTCTTTCCTCCCTCCCTTCCTTTTTCCTTCCTTCCTTCCTTCCTTCCTTCCTTCCTTCCTCCCTCCCTCGCTCCCTCCCTTTTTTCCTTCCTTCCTTCCTTCCTTCCTTCCTTCCTTCCTTCCTTCCTTCCTTCCTTCCTTCCTTCCTTCCTTCCTTCCTCTCCCTAACCCTTCATTCTACTCCCTCCCTCCTTCCTTTCTGCTTTCTCATTTCCTTTGAACCTTCCTTCCTTCTTTCCTCCCTCCCTCCCTTTTTTCCTTTCCTTCCTTCTTTCCACCATGCCTCCTTCCTCCCCCTCCCTCCCTCCTTTTTTCTCCTTCCTTCCTTCCCTCCCTCCCTCCTCCCTCCCTCCCTTCCTCTCTTTTTCTTTCTCTTTTCCTTTTCCTTTTGTCTTTTTTTTCTTCCTATTTTTCCTTTTCCGTTTTTCTTTCTGTTTCTCTGTGTCTCTTCAGTCTTCGGGAAATAACCAGGAACCGAAGATCTCCCAGCCCAGACCTTACAATGCGCTGGCTGACCTGGGCCCGCTCAGCAGAGGTAGAAACGATGCAGTCAGTGTTCACATTGTGTCCTTCTTTTCCTTCCCCCCCCTTCTCCCATCACCCCCCCGTGCTTCTAGAACAACGAGAAGCAAATGCGCCAGCTGTCCGTCATCCCCCCCATGATGTTCGATGCCGAACAGCGACGCGTGAAGTTCATCAACATGAACGGGCTGATGGAGGACCCCATGAAGGTCTACAAGGATCGGCAGTTCATGAATGTCTGGACCGATCACGAGAAGGAGATCTTTAAAGAAAAGTAATTCCAACCCCCCCTCCCCCCTTATTTCCTCCTCTGGAGAGAAATCGCTGGCATGCAACTCAAGTCTTGCATGGTCTTTGCGCCGTCGGGCATGTACCTGTATAAGCATGCTCCTCGCGTTACGACTGCCTTTGGGGTTAGAATTTCCACCACTAACCAAGCCGTGAGCGATTATACAACCGTTGGGGGGGAAGTCATGGGGGGGGGAAGCCTGGTTCGCTTAACGACCGCGTGAGTTCTCTTAACAGCTGTGCCAAAAACGATTTTGCAACCGTTTTTGGCACGGCGTCATGGTTCCGACAGATGAACCTCTTCAAAGACCTTCGAGGCATTGTTTTACCTTAAAGCAGCGGTTCTCAACCTTTTCCGGGGCCCGACCCCGGCCCGCATCGCGCATGCGCGGCGCGACGGACCGCATCGCAAAGGGAAAAAAAATGGCCGACCCAAAAAAAAATGGCCAACCCCCCCCCCAAAAAAATGGCTGACCAAAATTTAAAAAACAAAATGGTGGGCCCGCATCGCACATGCGCGGCGTGACGGCCCGCATCGCAAAGGGAAAAAAAATGGCAGACCCCCAAAAAATATGGCCGACCCCCCCCCCCAAAAAAATGGCAGGCCCGCATCGCACATGCACGGCGCGACGGCCCGCATCGCAAAGGGGGGAAAAAATGGCCGACCCAAAAAAAAATGGCCGACCAAAAAAAAATAAAATAAAAAATGGCGGACTGCGGTGTTTGGCGACCCCGTGAAATGCTCGTTCGACTCCAGATGGGGTCGCGACCCACAGGTTGAGAACCGCTGCCTTAAAGAATCTTTATCCGAGCAACGTAGCATCGGCAGTACATAGCCAAAGCCAAAACCTGAATTCCCCTCCCCTGAGCACATAGTATCAAAGCACAATTCCCTCCTCCAATTAACAGTCATAAATCACATTCCCCAATTAGTTTGAAATGCTTTCCCCTACAGTTTTCCAACCCACCATTTCTTATCATCTCTTATTTCAATAACCTTGGTTCTCAAGCTAGGTCCAGTGTTGTTATGTCTAGCTAAACTCTCATGCACATTCCTCACCCCCCCCCCAGCATCATCTAATTCTAATAGTAAAACATAAGAACACAATAGTTGCAGGTTGTTCCACTAGTTATTTTTTCTCACTGTCAGGAAGCTGCTAGGTTGCTTCTCTCCTTGGTTAGTTTCCATCCGTTGCTTCTTGTCCTGCCTTCAGGCGCTTTGGAGAATAGCTTGACTGCCTCTTCTTCGGGGCAGCCCCTGAGATACTGGAAGACTGCTATCCTGTCCCCCCTCGTCTTTCTCTTCATTAAACTAGACCTACCCAATTCCAGCAACCGTTCCTTCTATGCTTTAACCTCCAGTCCCCTGACCATCTTTGTTGCTCTTCTCTGCATTCTTTCTAGAGTCTCAGCATCTTCTTGTTTTGCTAGGGAGCAAGGGGGAGTGGTGTTTGCAGAATGGAAGCGAAGAAGAAGAGGGGGGAGGGAGGAGGAGGAGGAAGATGACTGTGGGGTCCTTGGGGCTCTCTCAGCTTGGTTGTTTTCTTGCAGACTTTTCATGACCCAACTAGATAATATCATCAGGGCTAGAGGGGAGGCGGGTTTGTAGGGTGATGGTAGGGGTAGTGCTGGAGGAAGAGGATAACGGGTGGGGGGGGTCCTTGGTGCTCTTTGAGCTTTCTAGTTTTCTCGCAAACGTTTCATCACTTAACTAGGTAACATCAGGTAACTAGGAACGGTGGCTGGAATTGGGTAGGTCTAGTCTAATGAAGAGAAGGACGAGGGGGGACATGATAGCAGCATTCCAACACCTCGGGCTGCCCCAAAGAAGAGGGAATCAAGCTATTCTCCAAAGCACCTGAAGGCCGGACAAGAAGCAACGGATGGAAACTCATCCAGGAGAGAAACAACCTAGAACTAAGGAGGATATTTCCTGACAGTGAGAACAATTAACCAGTGGAACAACCTGCCTCCAGAAGCGGTGAATGCTCCAACACTGGAAGTTTTTAAGAAGAGACTGGACAGTCATTTGTCTGAAATGGTACTATAGGGTTACCTGCCTGAGCAGGGGGTTGGACTAGATGACCTCCAAGGTCCCTTCCAACCTTATTATTCTTATTAACAACCTGCCTCCAGAAGCGGTGAATGCTCTAACACTGGAAGTTTTTAAGAAGAGACTGGACAGTCATTTGTCTGAAATGGTACTATAGGCTTACCTGCCTGAGCAGGGGGTTGGATTAGATGACCTCCAAGGTCCCTTCCAACTTTATTATTATTATTATTATTATATTATTATTTTATTATTATTATTATTTTATTATTATTATCATCATCATCATCATCCTTTCAAATATAAGGGCTCCATTCAGGAAGCTCTCTGATGGTCAGAAGTCCTATCAGGTGCCTTCAGATGAAATGGACCTCTTCAATCCAAGCCCTCCAAAAAAAGACCTTGCTTCGTTATCTCTTGAAATGCTCCTCTAGCTTTAAAAAAAAACAAACACAGGCTAATGGTATCTAGGTTAGATAGGCAGGCAGACCTCTGTGAGATAACCTGGCTGGCACTAAGGAAAACTGGTTTGTCCACTTCCTGTCCTGGTTTGCCCTCAGCTTCTGACCCTGAGCCAAGCTGGACCTGGTAATTAAGAGAGGGGATCATGTAAGATAAGTTAACGCAGTGGTGGCGAACCGATGGCCCGGGTTCGGTTCAGAGCCCTCTCTGTGGGCACACGCGCCGTCGCCCCAGTCCTGGGCCTTCAGCTGGGTTTTATAAAACCTTTTTGCTTTAGGCCTCCGCCACCCTGTGCAAAAAATAAAAAAAAAGGTTCAATCAATGAGTCAATTTTAATTTCTCGTGGGGAAAAAAAAGATCTCGCAAAGTTGGAATTGATTGATTGAACTTTTTAGTCCCACCCAGTCTGCCGTTACCACCACAGCCACGCCCACCCAATGGGCCATGCCCACCCAATGGGCCACACCCACCCAATGGGCCACACCCACTCGCCCCCCTCCCACGAGGGGTTGCAGTTTGAGCCCTCGGTCTCTAAAAGGTTCGCCATCCCTGAGATAACGTTTATTGTCATTTTTTTTTTACTGTGGGCACAGCGCCACACAGGTCAAAAATGAAATGTAGTTGCCCACTCTCAAAGTGAAACACATACACGACACGCACACCTAAACATACTATATACAACATTTAGGCCTGTTGTAGGCCTGTCTGTCAATCAGGGAGTCTGCTAAACCTGTCTCTTTTTTTGGGTTTTTTTTTCATCACAGATTTGTCCAGCATCCTAAGAATTTTGGCCTCATTGCTTCCTATTTGGAAAGAAAGGTAAGAGGGCGCTTGGTTATTGTTATATCTGGCCTCTCTCAGCTCATTAAAAGCTACGTAAATATGTCTTTAAGAGATTTATTAAACACATTTCAAAAGGATTCATTTCAAAGCAAGCCGCTGACATTTTGCTGGCAGAAACATCCAAGACTCATTATGTACATTTAGATTACAACAAACTCCTTCCAAACTTTCCAATTACTCACTCTGTCTTTATCACATTGTCCAAGACCTCATTATCCTTCGGTAGGTTTTCAAAACATCAGACTTTCAAAGCACTGCAAAAGTTTCCAAACCTCTCCTTGATAAACGTTGCTCGTAACAAGGGCGTAGTCTCCTTCCCCCCTCTAATATAGTGTCCGATACGTCACTTCCCCCCATTACTTCCTTTTTCCAGTTAACTGACACCTTCGCCTATTAAACCTTCGGAACCTCGGATCAATCCATTTATCTTCTTGCTCTAAATCTGACTCATCATTTGGAGAGTCTGATTCAGAATGCATACAAAACTCCTCATTGTCTGACTCGGCTGCCGGGGGGGGGGAAATACCCAGAGGGGCCTGCTTGTGTTTCCTCATCCTCTGATATGTCATCATCCAGTCGTGAGACACCCACAACAGTTATCATCGAGGACAATGAGGCCATAAGCTGCAGGGCACAATATTTTATTTTACGTTTTATTTCATTTGGATGTTATATTTTATTTTGATTCTATTTTATCTTATTAGCTTATTTTACTTTATTATTTATTTATTTTATTATATTACATTATGTATTTTATTTTATTTTATTATTTGACTTGATGCGTTATTTTACTTTTATTTTAATTTTATGTTTTATTTTTATTCTATTTTATTTTATTAGTTTATTTTACTTTATGATTTGATTTGATTTGTTATTTTAATTTGATTTGATTTGATTTATTTTAATTTTATTTTAATTTAATTGGTTTGATTTGTTATTTTAATTTAATTTTAATTTTATATCTTATTTTTGTATTGCATTAGTTTATTTTACTTTATTATTTTATCTTATTTTATGTTGTTTGATTTGATTTGTTATTTGATTTTAATTTATTGATTTGATTTTTTATTTGATTTGATTTTTTATATTATATTTTTTAATTTTATTTTATTAATTTATTTTACTATTATTTGTTATTTTATTTATTATTTGATTTGATTTGTTATTTTAATTTAATTTTGTTCCTAAGGTGGGACTAGAACTCACCGTCTCCAGATGATTGGCCCAGTGTTGCCCAGATGGGTTTCATGCCAAAGGCGGGATTAGAACTCACTGTCTCCTGGCGATTAGCCCAAAATCACCCAGCTGGCTTTCATGCCTAACACGGGACTAGAACTCACCGTCTCCTGGTGATTGGCCCAAAGTCACCCAGCTGGCTTTCATGCCTAACACGGGACTAGAACTCACCGTCTCCTGGTGATTGGCCCAAAGTCACCCAGCTGGCTTTCATGCCTAAGGCGGGACTAGAACTCACCGTCTCCTGGTGACTGGCCCAAAGTCACCCAGCTGGCTTTCGTGCCTAAGGCGGGACTAGAACTCACTGTCTCCTAGTGATTGGCCCAAAATCACCCAGCTGGCTTTCGTGCCTAAGGCGGGACTAGAACTCACTGTCTTCTCATGATTGGCCCAAAGTCCCCCAGTTGGCTTTCATGCCTAAGGCGGGACTAGAACTCACCGTCTCCTGGTGATTGGCCCAAAGTCACCCAGCTGGCTTTCGTGCCTAAGGCGGGACTAGAACTCACCGTCTCCTGGTGATTGGCCCAAAGTCACCCAGCTGGCTTTCGTGCCTAAGGCGGGACTAGAACTCACCATCTTGTGGTGATTAGCCTAAAGTCACCCAGCTGTCTTTTGTGCTTAAAGCAGGATTAGAACACCTAGCCACTGTCATAAGGCTGTGAGTTCTAGTCCCACCTTAGGCCGGCTGCATAACCTTGGGCCAGCCCCTCTCAGCGCAGTCTACCTCACGGTTTTTTCATGGGGAAAATAGGAAGAGGAAGGTGTGATGGATACGTCCATCACCTTTGGTTATTTGTAAAAATAATAAAAGGCAGGATATCATAAATCAGTGTTTCTCAACCTTGACAATTTTAAGGCATGTGGACTTCAACTCCCAGAATTCCACAGCCAGCATTGCTGGCTGTGGAATTCTGGGAGTTGAAGTCCACATGCCTTAAAATTGTCAAGGTTGAGAAACACTGTCATAAATAAATCTCCATCCAAAGGAAGCCGGCTCCATATTTGGGTCGGCGATTCCAGCTGCTCTGAGTGCTAGGAAAATTTTTGCTAGCATCTGATATGAAGTGGCTGTCCCGTCTCTCGGTTGCGTTTTGTGTTTGTGTGGTGTTTTGCTGCGCAGAATATTCAGAGAGTCTGGCCTCAGCGTCTGCTTTGGGAAAGGTTTACGTCTTAAAAACCATCTCCCCCTTTGCCCTTTCAGAATGTGCCCGACTGCGTCCTGTATTATTACTTGACCAAGAAAAACGAAAACTACAAGGCCCTGGTGCGACGGAACTACGGCAAGCGGCGAGGGAGAAACCAGGTGTGTTGCATTTGAGGTTTCTAGTCCCTGGTTTTCTTACAATGGAAAAGGCTGTGCGTTATTTTGGGTTTTGTTTTTTTTAATTGATGCTTCCTTTTGGAATGTATTCACCTGTATTGGGCCAAGGTGGTGATAATAATAATAATATAATAATAACAACAACAACAATAATAAAGTTGGAAGGGACCTTGGAGGTCATCTAGTCCAATCCCCTGCTCGGGCAGGAAACCCTATCCCATTTCAGACAAATGGCTGTCCAGTCTCTTCTTAAAAACCTCCAGTGTTGGAGCATTCACCACTTCTGGAGGCAGGTTGTTAATAATAATAATAATGTTGGAAGGGACCTTGGAGGTCATCTAGTCCAACCCCCTGCTCAGGCAGGAAACCCTATCCCATTTCAGACAAATGGCTGTCCAGTCTCTTCTTAAAAACCTCCAGTGTTGGAGCATTCACCACTTCTGGAGGCAGGTTGTTAATAATAATAATAATGTTGGAAGGGACCTTGGAGGTCATCTAGTCCAACCCCCTGCTCAGGCAGGAAACCCTATCCCATTTCAGACAAATGGCTGTCCAGTCTCTTCTTAAAAACCTCCAGTGTTGGAGCTTCACCGCTTCTGGAGGCAGGTTGTTAATAATAATAATAACGTCGGAAGGGTCCTTGAAGGTCATCTAGTCCAACCCCCTGCCCAGGCAGGAGACCCTATATACCATTTTGGACAAATGGCTCACCCAACTGGCTCCATCCAGTTGGGCGAGGGAGGATTATTTCCAGCCTTGGCTATGTGTCTTATGTACATTCCTGGTTTGTTATGCTGGTTTGATACGATTGGGGTTTGCTTGCTACCCACCAGCGCCGTTCTCAATCTGAATGGCCTTCAAAAAGATTCGTGACAGGCAGAAATAGACGTACAGGTGCAACGTTTATGTTGCTAAGTGAGAAATTAACTAATTTTGGTGTTTCCGCTGAGCCCTGACAGCCCCGAAGAAGCACTAATCTTGGTGTTTCCGCTGAGCCCTGAGAGCCCCGAAGAAGCGCTGGTCCTGGGGCTTCTGCTGAGCACTGACAGCCCCGAAGAAGCACTAATCCTGGCGCTTCCACTGAGCCCTGACAGCCCCGAAGAAGCACTAATCCTGACGCTTCCACTGAGCCCTGACAGCCCCGAAGAAGCACTAATCCTGGCGCTTCCACTGAGCCCTGACAGCCCCGAAGAAGCGCTAATCCTGGCGCTTCCACTGAGCCCTGACAGCCCCCGAAGAAGCGCTAATCCTGGCGCTTCCACTGAGCCCTGACAGCCCCGAAGAAGCGCTAATCCTGGCGCTTCCACTGAGCCCTGACAGCCCCGAAGAAGCGCTAATCCTGGCGCTTCCACTGAGCCCTGACAGCCCCGAAGAAGCGCTAATCCTGGCGCTTCCACTGAGCCCTGACAGCCCCGAAGAAGCGCTGATCCTGGGGCTTCCACTGAGCCCTGACAGCCCGAAGAAGCGCTGATCCTGGGGCTTCCGCTGAGCCCTGACAGCCCCGAAGAAACTCTGATCCTGGGGCTTCCGCTGAGCCCTGACAGCCCCGAAGAAACTCTGATCCTGGGGCTTCCGCTGAGCCCTTACAGCCCCGAAGAAGCGCTGATCCTGGGGCTTCCGCTGAGCCCTGACAGCCCGAAGAAGCGCTGATCCTGGCGCTTCCGCTGAGCCTTGGCAGCCCCGAAGAAGTGCTGATCCTGGCGCTTCCGCTGATCCTGGCGCTTCCGCTGAGCCCTGGCAGCTCCGAAGAAGCACTAATCCTGGCGCTTCCGCTGAGCCCTGGCAGCCCTGAAGAAGCGCTAATCCTGGGGCTTCCGCTGAGCCCTGACAGCCCCGAAGAAGCGCTGATCCTGGGGCTTCCACTGAGCCCTGACAGCCCGAAGAAGCGCTGATCCTGGGGCTTCCGCTGAGCCCTGACAGCCCCGAAGAAACGCTGATCCTGGGGCTTCCGCTGAGCCCTGACAGCCCCGAAGAAGCACTGATCCTGGCGCTTCCGCTGAGCCTTGGCAGCCCCGAAGAAGCGCTGATCCTGGTGCTTCCGCTGATCCTGGCGCTTCCGCTGAGCCCTGGCAGCTCCGAAGAAGCACTAATCCTGGCGCTTCCGCTGAGCCCTGGCAGCTCCGAAGAAGCACTAATCCTGGCGCTTCCGCTGAGCCCTGACAGACCTGAAAAAGCGCTAATCCTGGCGCTTCCGCTGAGCCCTGACAGCCCCGAAGAAGCGCCGATCAGCTGGAAAGTGACGCTGATCCTGGCGCTTCCGCTGAGCCCCGACAGCCCTGCAGCTCCAGCCGTCTCTCGCTCAGACTTGTGTGGTGCTACCACTGGTTCAGCTCATTCCCCTCCCCCGCTACCCCTTTTCTAGGATGGTCCCGTACCCCCTGCCAGGTGCCCATGGACCCCAGGTGGTACCCCTACCCTGGTTGAAAAGCCCTGATCTAGTCCGAAGCCCCTGCCTCAGGCTAGAGTCTTCCCCCCTTTTACCTCAGTAGTTCTCCTCATCCATTTCCCTCAAGATCATTTTCTCTACACCCGGTGAGCAGGCAGCCCTGTGAGGAGTTTGCCGCTCACCCCCTCCAATTTATGTCTTCCCTCCCCTCACTTTCAAAATTTCATTCTCCATTTACAGGCTAGAGCAGCAGATATTTGATAAGGTCCGATAAAGCTTGTCCTGGTTAATTAATAACCGCCCGGCTTAATTACCGAGGGTCACGTGTCAAACCGGGAGAGCCATCAGTTAGATATTATTTCTGCTGGAGTTACCTTTTGCATTTTTGTGTGGCTAGTTCTTGAATCTGAACTTTTTTTTTCAGCTGGTGAAACAGGGCGTTCCCTGCGTCGTTTTCAACACAAGTGGGTTCAGTACACTCATTGTTGTGACTGTAATCATTGTGTTAAGATCGTTTCCTGGTTGCAGGCCGAAGGAAGCACAGGGCAGTAGCTTTCAAATGACAGGGTAGTCCTCGGCTTACGACCACAATGGAGCCCCCCCCCAAAATTTATGTTGTTAAGGGAGAAATTTGTTAAGTGAGTTTTGCTCCATTTTATGTCCTTTCTGGCCACCATTGTTAAGGGAATCAGTACCGTTGTTAAGTTAGCAACCTGGTTGGTCAGGGAATCCAGCTTCCCCCGTTGATTTTGCTTGTCAGAAGGTCGCAAAAGAGGATCACATGATCCTGAGACATGGCAACCGTCATAAATGTGAGTGAGTTGTCAAGCATTCAAATGTAAATCAGGTGACCGTGGAAATACTATAATGCCCCCCACCCCGTCATCTCCCAGCCATATCTCACCCTCGCCCCTCACCCTCTGCCTGTTCTCCCTGCTGGCATGAAGCTAACACCCCCCAACTGGAAGGGATGGAACTGGCAAAGTGGACTGAACCCAGCCCAGGCAGACTTCAGCTGGTCTTGTGCTGCCCTAAAATAATAATAATAAGAAGGAGAAGGAGAGGAAGAGGAAGGAGAAGGAGAAGGAGAAGGAGGAGAAGAGGAGGGGAAGAAGGAAGAAGGAAGAAGAAGAAGAAGAAGAAGAAGAAGAAGAAGAAGAAGAAGAAGAAGAAGAAGAAGAAGAAAAAGAAGAAGAAAAGAGGAGAAGAAAAGGAGAAGGAGAATAATAAGAAGAACAGGAGGAGGAGGAAGAATGAGGAAGGAGAAAGAGGAAGAGGAGAAGAAAAGGAGAAGGAGAATAAGAAGAAGAGGAAAAAAGAAAAAAGAAAGGAGAAGGAGAATAATAAGAAGAAGAAAAAGAAGGAGAATAATAATAATAATAAGAAGAAGAAGAAGAAGAAGAAGAAGAACAGGAGGAGGAGGAAGAAGGAAGAAGAAAGAGGAGGAGGAGAAGAAAAGCAGAAGGAGAATAATAAGAAGAAGAGGAAAAAGAAGAAAGAAGAAAAGGAGAAGAAGAAGAGGAGGAAAAAGAAGAGGAGGAGAATAATAAGAAGAAGAAGAAAAGAAGAAGAAGAAAGAACAGGAGGAGGAGGAAGAATGAGGAAGGAGAAAGGAGGAGAAGAAAAGAAGGAGAATAATAAGAAGAGGAAAAAGAAGAAAAGAGGAGGAGAATAAGAAGAAGAAGAAGAAGGAGAAGAAAAGAAGAAGAAGAAGAAGAAGAAGAAGAAGAAAGAACAGGAGGAGGAGGAAGAACAAGGAAGGAGAAAGAGGAGGAGAAGAAAAGGAGGAGAATAATAATAAGAGGAGGAAAAAGAAGAAGAGGAGAAGGAGAATAATAAGAAGAAGAGAAGAAGAGGGAGGAGGAGGAGAAGAAAGGAAGAAGAAAAATAAAATAAAAAGAGGGGAAGAGGAGGAGGAGGAGGAGAAGAAGAAAAATAAGAAGAGGAGGAGGAGAAGAAGAAGAAGAAAAAAAAATGATGATGATGATGGTAATAATCATCACCCCACCCAGTTTGTGGAGGGCAGCCAGGAGAGCGAGGGGGAGCAGGAGCCAAGGGCCGTGAATCAGAACCACGGCAGGTGGCACAGCTGGCCCATCTGAGCAGAGAGGAAAAAAAACACGCCGAGGCGGTGACAGCCAATCCTGCCCTCGCTCGGCACGACATCACCTCGGGTAACCCGGTCGGGTCGGGATTAGCGGCGCTCAGATGCGCCAGGGACCGTCTCTCCCTTCACTGGGGGGGATTAAAGTAGCCGGGAAGACACTCTGCTCCTTCTCCCCCCCCCTCACCCTCTTCTTCCTCGGAATTGTCTTTTTTTTCTCTCTCTCTCCTTTAACCTCCCCCCCTCCTCCCCTCCCTCCCTCCTCCCCTCCGGAATCACCTCCGGGCTGGGTCAGGTCCTCCTTTTTTTTTTTCCTCCCGCCAGGCCTGGCAGGGAGGGGGAGGGGGGGCCTTGTCGGCAAACTTTGCCTTCTCTGTGGGTTGTTTGCCCTTCCTCCCCCTTCTTGGGGGCTGCGGATTGCTTTTTTCTTTTTCTTTTTTTTTCTTTTTTCTTTTCCTGGCCACCCAATGAGCGTTCAGGTACGTCGATCCGAGAGGCTTCAGGCGATGGAAGGTTTGTGTTTTTGGAAGTCTGTTTTTCCTTTTGGTCTGCTTCTGTTCTCTGGTTCCCTATCATTCTCTCTCTCTCTCTCTCCCTCCCTCCCTCCCTCCCTCTCTCTCTCTCTCCCCCCCTCTCTCCTTTTTTCACTCTCTCCCCCTTTCTTTTTCTCTTTCTCTTTCTGACTCTCTCTCTCTCTCTCTCCCCCTCCCATCCTCCCTCCCTCCCTCATCTGTCTCTCTTGTCATCTTTTCCCATTTTCCATCCATCAGTCTTTCACTCTCCTTCTATATTCTATTCTATTCTATTCTATTCTATTCTATTCTATTCTATTCTATTCTCTATTCTATTCTTATTCTACTCTACTCTACTCTATTCTATTCTATTATCATCCTCCAATTATCCATTAGATCTATCTATCACTATATATCTCTATCTATCTATCTATCTATCTATCTATCTATCTATCTATCTATCTATCTATCTATATCTCTATATCTCTATCTTTATCTATCTATCTTATCTATCTATGTATCTTATCTATCTTTATCTATCTATCTATCTATCTTTATCTCTATCTTATCTATCTATCTATCTATCTATCTATCTATCTATCTATCTATCTATCTATCTATCTATCTATCTATCTATCTATCTATCTATCTATCATCTGTGTCAATCCATCTGTCTGTCTGTCTACCTCTATATCATCTGTGTCTCTCTATTCATCTATCTGTCTATCAATCAATCAATCAATCAATCAATCAATCAATCAATCAGTGCATCAATCAATCACTACTTGGCTTTGGGGCAGGCAGTTTGCTCAGTTCAATAAATAATGAACTTAGAGCTTCTTTTTAAAATTGGGGGGGGGGGAGAGATTCCAACAATGGAACCGTTTCACTGGTTGAGCTTTTTTTTTTTTTAACTTTGCAAATTTTCAGTTTAAGTCTTGGTGTGCCAAGCTCCCTGACCTTGGCAGTTTCCTTGCAGACGTTTCATTACCCAACTAGCTAACATCATCCATGCAGTAGCGATGGAAGGGAATGCACCTTCTGCAAGAAAACCACCAAGCTCAGGTGTCACCAAGGAGCCTGTTTTGCAGAAGACCCTTACTTTTCCCCTTTCTCCACCCTCCCCCCCCAAAAAAAATCCCTTGTAAGGAGAGAAGCAATCTAGAACTAAGGAGAAACTTCCTGACAGAACAATTAATCAGTGGAACTCCTTGCCTCCAGAAGCTGTGAATGCTCCAACACTGGAGGTTTTTAAGAAGAGACTGGACAGCCATTTGTCAGAAATGGTATAGGGTTTCCTGCCTGAGCAGGGGGTTGGACTTGATGACCTCCAAGGTCCCTTCCGACTTTATTATTATTATTATTAACAACCTGCCTCCAGAGGTTGTGGATGCTCCAACACTGGAAGTTTTTAAGAAGAGACTGCACAGCCATTTGTCTGAAATGGGATAGAGTTCCCTGCCTGAGCAGGGGGTTGGACTAGATGACCTCCAAGGTCCCTTCCGACTTTATTATTATTATTATTATTATTATTATTATTATTATTATTACTATTATTAACAACCTGCCTCCAGAAGTTGTGGATGCTGCAACATTGGAAGTTTTTAAGAAGAGACTGCACAGCCATTTGTCTGAAATGGGATAGAGTTCCCTGCCTGAGCAGGGGGTTGGACTAGATGACCTCCAAGGTCCCTTTACAGATGGACGTCCTTCTTTAATAACATGAGGTGACGTCCCTCACTTCCCTTACCTAGGTGGATTTTTAAAAAAAATTTCTATGGGTGGTCTTTGGCTTACAACTGTTTATTTAGTGACCGAAGTTGCGACGGCACTAGAAAAAAAAGTGAGTTAGGACCATTTTTCACACTTACGACCATTGAAGCATTCCCCTCCCCCTCCACGGTCACGTGATCAAAAATTCGGCCGCTTGGCAACTGTCTCATAGTTACGATGGTTGCCGCGTCCCAGGGTCGTGGGATCCCCTTTTTGCGACCTTTTGACAAGCAAAGTCCATGGGGCAAGCCAGATTCGCTTAACGACCTTGTGATTCACTTAACAGCCAGGGCAAAAACGGTCGAAGAACAGGTCAACACCTCCCTTCAGCACCGTCTCCGCTTAGGAACGGACCACCTGTATACCTCTTTTATTACTTTTTACCTTGGAAACTTTAAAACTTGTGGACTTCAATTCCCAGAATTCCCCAGAATTCCCAGCATCCTGGGTATTGAACTCCACAGGTCTTAAAGTTGCCGTGGTTGCCCCCCCCCAGTAAACACTCCTCTGTTTGAACCCCCTCCACTGTTTAGTTCTCTCTCTCTCTCTCTCTCTCTCTCTCTCTCTCTCTCTCTCTCTCTCTCTCTCTCTCTCTCTCTCTCTCTCTCTCTCTCTCTCTCTCTCTCTCTTTCTCTCTCTCTCCGTTTCTCTTTCTCTTTGTCTTTCTCTCCCTTTCTCTGTTTCTCTTTCTATGTATTTCTCTTTCTCTCACTCTCT
>JARGCV010000448.1:0-92500 GCA_034064705.1 Bothrops alternatus | reverse complement strand
ATCTCCACCGTTGTAAAGTAGACAGTTGCAAAGCAGCTGGTGACATGCCTGGGCCCTGATTTTACGAGCTTCGTTAAAACAAGAAACAATTTTTCGCTCTGGGGTGTTTTGCTGAAAAATCAGAAGAATATTCCGGCTTGGGTATCGATAGAGGTTCTGAGTCCTCCAGGTTCGTGGTTGTCCCAAAGGTGCTTTATTTATTATTATTATTATAAGTTTTTATTGAATACAGAAAAAAAGAAAGGATTAAAAACATTCAACATGGTAAATCGTCTTTGACAGACATCTCAGTCTATATATTATACATTAATTACATATAACTTATCTATATACAAAACTATACATTTCTAATCTCTATTTTAATTTATCTCTTTATTTGTGACTTCTCTATTTTTTTCCCCTCCATCTGTAAAATTTGTTCCATATCAAATAAAATTCTGTGTCTTCCTGTTTTTTTAATCTTTTAGTTAACCTATCTAGTTCTGCGCAAAACATAATTTTCTTTTATTAGATCTTCCTCACTCGGTGTTTCCATTGCTTTCCATTTTTGAGCCAATAGTATCCTTGCCACCGTAGCCACGTGAATGATTAAATATGTGTCCTCTTTATTTACATTTTTCTCTAGTATTCCTAATAGTCATGCCTCAGGTTTGTATAGAATGTTCTGGCTAGTCATTTCTATTACCCATTCCCAGACCATAATGCCAATACACCTGTGCTTCTCTACATGTCCACCATACATGAAAAAAGGTATCCTTTTTTTTTTTTTTTACATTTCCAACATGTAGAAGAGTATCCTTTATACATTTTGGCTAATCTGGCCGAAGGGAGATGCCATCTGTAAATCATCTTATACAAATTTTCTTTTTTTTAATCAATCTTTTTTATTATTTTTTCCCCCATATATGTTAATTTTTCCAATCAACAAGTTGTCTGAAATTTGCTAAACCAATACATGTTCAATTCCTAATCCTTGCTTCTTTTCTCTAACCAAGTGTAAAAAAGATTCCAAATTTGATATTAGTCTGTATCTTCTTTAACTTTCAGTCTCATAGTTAATCTGTCCATCTCTGCACATTCCAAAATCTTCCTGATTATTTCTTCCTCTGATGGCAAAGCTTCATTCTTCCAATATTGTGCAAAAATTATTCTTGCTGCTGTGGTAATATGTAGAGTCAAATATAATTTCTGCTTATTCGTCTTTTCAGGCATGATGCCTAATAAAAAAAGTTCAGATTTAAAATCCATTTGTTCATTCAATATTTTTTCTAACCACATATGTATATTTTTCCAATAAAGCTTTGCCTTCTCGCATGTCCACCAAATATGATAATACGTGCCTGTATTATGCTTACATTTCCAACATCTATCTGACATATTTTTAAACATTTTTGCTAATCTTGCTGGTGGAAGGTGCCATCTATAAAACATTTTATACAAATTTTCTTTATATGAAGTTGACATTGTCAATTTATAATTTCTCTCCCATAACATTTGCCATTTTTCTAATTCTATGTTATAACCAAAATTTTTTGCCCATCTTGTCATTGTTTCTTTCACTTGTCTGAAGACCTTACTGTTTTATTGAATACAATTATACAAATTTTCTTTATATGATGTCGCTAATGTGATTTTGTTATTTCACTCCCATGCTTGCTGCCATTGATCCACATTTATATTATATCCTAAATCTATTGCCCACGTCACCATTGTTTCTTTAACCAAAGGTGCTTTTTCCAAGAGGCCACTGGACTTTCTTGTTTTTCCTTTGAAGACGTTTCGCTTCTCATCCCAGAAGCTTCTTCAGTTCTGCCTGGGATGGTGGGGAGTGGAAGGATTTATACTTCTTGCAGACAGCCGGTCCTTTGCCTCCTTTTACAGAGAGTCGTTGAGGCCACTCGGAGCTTTACCTGTGTCCTCAGGGTCACCTGAGTGGTGCAGATGGGTGTGGATGCAGGATGTTTTCTGCCCTGGGTCCCTTCAGCGTTGAAGACGGGCCGCAGGGTCTGTGTTGTCTGCATTTCCAACTGATGCCCAAATGGGCCTTGCCGTCTGCCATGTTTTCTGGAAATCCGTTCATCCTCCCGCACCATTCAGAGCAGCGGTTCTCAACCTGTGGGTCGCGACCCCATTTGGGGTCGAACGACCGTTTCGCGGGGGTCGCTGGACACCGCAGTCCGCCATTTTTTTTCCTCCGTTCGGCCCGTCGCACCGCGCATGTGCGATTCGGGCCATCGTGCGCTGTGCATGCGCGGATTGGCGCGCCGCGCATGCGCGGATCGGCCCAGCGCGCGCGCGCTGCGCATATGCGGATCAGCCTGTCGCGCCACGCATGCACGGATCGGGCTGTCGCGCCACGCATGTGCGGTTCGGGCCGCATGGTGCGGGTCGGGGTCGCGCCGCGCGTGCGCGGGGCACGTGGGGTCTCAGCCTGAAAAAGGTTGAGAACCGCTGATCCAGAGGGTGTATGTCCATCCCAAAGCGCACAGCTAAATGTCCATGGAGATTCTCAAGTCATCCAGGTCGTAGTTGATCCCAAAGGTGCTTTCGTCAAAGAGGCAGCTGGACTTCCTGCTTCCTGTTGGAAGACGTTTCGCTTCTCCTCCCAGAAGCTTCTTCGGCTCTGACTGGGATGGCGGGGAATGGAAGGACTTATCCTCCTTGCAGACAGCCGGCCCTTTGCATCTTTTTAGAGCAGTGGTTCTCAACCTTTTTAATGCCGCGACCCCCAACCGGTCGTAAGTTGAGGACTACTCAACTGGTCGTAAGTCGAGGACCTCCAACTGGTCGTTAAGTCGAGGACTTTCCCTGCCCGGGAGCGCCGCGCATGCATGGTGCCCCCCCCTGCGCCGGCCGAGGCGTAGCTGGCAAGGGGCAGCAACGGCACAGGGCGACCACGGGCTGGGCCACCAGCTGGCCCAGCCCAAGGGAGGTAAGGCACCCGCCGGGCCCCACGCGCACCAGCAACCCTCCCTGCGCCCGCTGGCCTCCCACCTCCCACCCCCGGCCCTCTTTGACTTACACTTTTAATAGTTGCTCAGCAGGGAGGGGTGGAAAGTTCCGGAGAGCTCGCCTTCGCTGCAGACAACTTGCAGCACCGTTTGCAGACTGGGACTTTTGGCGGGCTCAGCAGGGCGGAGACAGCCTGGACAATTCCTATTGGCTTTTGAAAGCCAATAGAATTAGACTCTATGCAAGAGAGTCTATTCTATTGGCTTTCAAAAGCCAATAGAATAAGAGGGAGTAGCACAGCTAAGGAAAAGGGGGAAAAATGGCGGACTGCGTTGTTTGGCGACCCCCGTGAAATGGTCATTTGACCCCAAATGGGGTTGCGACCCACAAGTTGAGAACTGCTGTTTTAGAGGGTCCTTGAGGCACTTGGAGGTTGACCTGTGTCCTCAGGGTCACCTGAGCGGTTCAGATGGGTGTGCAAGTTCACGCGTGAGCCAAAATATCCTAAAACGTGATAGTGGGAAGCTGCAAACAGCCGTAGATTCTGGCTGGTCGCTCGGCACCTCAAATTAGGTCCCGGGGGGCACCAAGTCATACGGACCTTTTAGGAAATTTGAATGGTCACTACGCAAACCGTCGTAAGTTGAGGACTACTTGTGTTTTTCTCTTTCCCTCCCACCCCGGACCCCTTCTCTTCTCCGCCCTTGTGTACAGGTAATTCTCAGCTTAACAGCTACACTTGAGCCCAAAATGTCCGTTGCTAACATTTGTTGGGAATTTTTGCCCCATGTTACGGCCTTTCTTGCCACAGTTTTTAGTCACCCAGGTTGTTAAGTGAACCTGGTTTCCCTCCTTCATTTTGCTTGTCGGAAGGCCAGAAACGGTAATAATAATAATAATAGTAATAATAGTAATAATAGTATGAGCTGTGCTCTGCCCCTGGGCCTGGAAATGTCCCTCCATCAGCGATTGTGAGTTGACTGTGCTTGTTTGTTGTATGAATGTGATTAATTTTATCATATAGTTTTTATTGTATTGTTGTAAGCCGCCCTGGGTCTTAGGAGAAGGGCAGCATATAAGTCTAATAATAAAATAAAAATAAAATAAAGATAACAAAATACAAAGACCTACAAATAGAACTAGAAAGACTGTGGCAAAGGCAAGCAACGGTAGTACCAATAGTAATAAGGGCCTTGAGTGCAACCCCAAAACAACTGGAGCACCACTTAAACACCATCATCGGCATTGACAAATTCGCCATTAGTCAATTGCAAAAGGCAGCTTTTCTAGGAACTGCTTCCAATCCTGCAACGAGATCTGTGATACCATCAAACATCCACATCTGCCTATCCCAGGTCCTTGGGAAGGACTTGATAGGTAGAGAAAAACGCCAAATCCAGCCTGAACATCTGGCTGACTGTGCGATGATCCATAATAATAATAATAATAATAATAATAATAATAATAATAATAATAATAATCCACATCTGCCTATCCCAGGTCCTTGGTAAGGACTCGATAGGTAGACAAAATGCCAAATCCAGTCTGAACATCTGGCTGACTGCGATGATCCATAATAATAATAATAATAATAATAACAACAACAACAATAATAATAAAGTTGGAAGGGACCTTGGAGGTCATCTAGTCCAACCCCCTGCTCAGGCAGGAAACCCTATACTATTTCGGACAAATGGCTGTCCAGTCTCTTCTTAAAGGTGGTTTACATGACCCCAGGACTACTGAAACCGTCATAAATACCGGTCAGTTGCCAAGTGTCTGGATTTTGATCATGTGACCACAGGGAGGCTGCAGTGGTCGTTAAGTATGAAAAACGATCGTAAGTCCATTTTTTTCCAGTGAGGTTGTTAACTTTGAAATGTCACTAAGCGAAGCGTTGTAAGCTGAGGACCACCTGTAATTTGGACCGGATCTCGTTTCAGCAACAGATCTCTCGTCCTTCTCAAGACGAAAAAGTCGAAGAAAAAATAGAGGAGGAGAAAGCGGAGAAAACTGAGAAAAAGGAGGAGGAGAAAAGAGATGAGGAGGAAAAAGACGAGAAAGAAGAATCCAAGTAAGTCCGTCGTGGGGCGTGTTACCTCCTGGGTGGGTGTGTTTGTGTGTCTGTTGTGCAGGTGTGCGCAGGTGTTGCCTCTGCAGCATTCACTTGGTGTTATAAAAGGCCTTTTAAAGAATCCTGGTTGATTAGAGGGATAGGATAGAATAAGAATTAGGAATAGAACAGAACAGAATAGAATAGGAATTAAACAAAATAGAATATAGAAAATTAATAGAATAGAATTGAATAGAATTGAATTACAGGATAGAATATGGAATGTGGAATATAGAATATGGAAAACAGAACAGAACAGAATAGAATAGAATAGAATAGGAATTAAACAAAACAGAATATAGAAAATTAATAGAATAGAATAGAATAATGGAATAGAATGATGAAAGAATAGAATGGAATGGAATGGAATAGAATAGAATAGAATATGGAATAGGAATAGAATAGAATAGAATATGGAATAGGAATAGAATAGAATAGGAATAGAATAGAATAGAATATGGAATAGAATAGAATAGAATAGAATAGAATAGAATAGAATAGAATAGAATAGAATAGAATAGGAATTAAACAAAATAGAATATAGAAAATTAATAGAATAGAATAGGAATTAAACAAAATAGAATATAGAAAATTAATTGAATTGAATTGAATTGAATTACAGGATAGAATTACAGGATGGAATATGGAATATAGAATATGGAAAACAGAACAGGACAGAACAGAATAGAATAGGAAAAACAAAATAGAATATAGAAAATTAATAGAATAGAATTAGAATAGAATAGAATAGGAATTAAACAAAATAGAATATAGAAAATTAGAATAGAACAGAACAGAACAGAATAGAATAAACAGAGTTAGAAGGGATCTTGGAGGTCTTCTAGTCCAGCCCTCTACTCAAGCAGGAGAACTTCTACCCTCTCAGAGAAGTAGCTCTCCAGTCTCTTCTTAAAAACCTCCAGTGATGGAGCACCCACGATTTCTGGTGGCAAGCTGTTCCACAGCTACCACTGTCAGGAAGTTTCTCCTTAGTTCCAGGTTGCTTCTCTCCTTGATTGGTTTCCAACCCTTGTTTCTCATCCTGCTCTCAGGTGCTTTGGTGAACAACCTGACCCCCTCTTCCTTGTCGCAGCCCCTCAGATACTGGAACCCTGCTATCGTGTCTCCCCTGTTTTTTCTTTTCTTTAGACTAGCCAGACCCAAGTCCTGCAGCCGTTCTTTGTATGTTTTATTCTCCAGACCTTGGATCGTCTTAGCTGCTCTTCTCTGAACTTTTTCCAAACTCTCAACATCTTTTTTGTGATACGGGGACCAAAACTGGCTGCAGTATTCCAGGTCTGGCCTCACTAGGGTTTTCTAAAGCGGTACTTTGTGTGATCTTGACTCTATGCCTCTGTTTACACAACCCAGGATTGTGTTAGCTTTTTTGGCTGCTGCCGCACACGACTGGCTCATGGCTAAGTGATCGTCCACTAGGACTCCAAGGTCCCTCTCACAATGGCCGTTTTCGAGCCAGGCCTCGGCCAGTCTGTACTTGCGCCTTTGGTTTTTCCTGCCTAAATGTAAAACTTTGCTTTTCTCCACATGGAAAGTCATTTTGTTGGACAGGGCCCGTGGTTCCAGTTGGTCAAGATCTTTTTGGATCCCAAACGGTCTTCTGGGGTGTCCGATTAATTTTAGATTGGATTTTGGCATTGAATTTGATTTGGGAGAGCCTCAAAATATTATTTATTTATAAAATTTATTTGCCACCCATTTCACAGCCGGTTGTCTCTGAAGCGCAAAAGATTTCCCTAACTCAGCGGTTCTCAACCTGTGGGTCGCGACCCCATTTGGGGTCGAACGACCATTTCGCCAAACACCGCAGTCTGCCATTTTTGGGGGGGTCGGCCATTTTTTGGGGGGGGTTGGCCATTTTTTCCCCTTTGCAATGCGGGCCGTCGCGCCGCGCATACGCGATGCAGGCCCGCCACTTTTTTTTTTGGTCGGCCATTTTTTTTTATTTTTTGGGGGGGTCCGCCATTATTTCCCCCCTTTGCGATGTGTGGCGCCGCGCATGCGCGATGCGGGCCCGCCATTATTATTTTTTTCGGTCGGCCATTTTTTTAAAAAAATTTTTTTGGGTCCGTAATTTTTTTCCCCCTTTGCGATGCGGGCCGTCGCACTGCACATGCGCGATGTGGGCCCGCCATTTTTTGGGGGGGGTCGGCCATTTATTTTTTTTTGGTCCGCCATTTTTTCCCCCTTTGCGATGCGGGCCGCCGCGCATGCGCGATGTGGGCCGGGGTCGAGCCCTGGAAAAGGTTGAGAACCGCTGCCCTAAATGCACAGATGGCCCTGGACTCAACGTTTGTGAATTTCCTGTCGCGAAGTAAGGCAGTTACAAAGCGAGTCCTTTCTAGCACTGATGCGGTAAACATAGTTTGGGTATGGAAGAAGTCTGCAAGGAGACACCACCCAGTCCAGGGAGCACCAAGGACCCCACCATTCAATCCCGCGTGACAAATATTCTCCTTTACTAATGCCAGGTTAGGCTGACCTGGCAGCTGCTGGTGGGCATCTTTCGATGGTGAGCGTTGAATTTGGGAGGCTGCGCGGCGACCGGCGGCTAAGAACTCACCTCTTCCTAAGGCCGTTTCCTGGCGTGCCGGGAATCCCCGCCTGGCAATGGTGGGAGAGAAAGGATTGTGCAGGGGAGTACTAGTACACCGTATCAGATTTGATTAAGCCAGATTTCAGCCTGCAGTCCAGGATATCCTCCCCACTGTGGCTTCCATCCTCCTGGTAGCCTTTCCAAAGCGGCCTTGAGTGACTCTGGGCTGGCTAATCCCATCAAGGTCAAACTGACATATGGCCGCCTTGGTGCTCTCGGGAGCCTGGTGGTTTTCTTGTAGATCTTTCATGACTCAACTAGGTAAGGCCATCAGTGCTAGGAGGGAGGGGGGGTTGCGGGGGGGAAGAGGAGGAGGAGGACAACAACTACGTGGACGATGAGGGTGGGGTGCCTGGTGCTCTCTGAGGTTCTTTCATTGCAGACGTTTCACGACCCAACTAGGTAACACCATCAGTGCTAGAGGGGAGGGGATTAGCTATCTCTTGCGGGACCGTCTTCTGCCTCATGAATCCCAGCGACCGGTCAGGGCACACAGGGTTGGCCTCCTACGGGTCCCGTCTGTCAGACAATGCCATCTGGCGGGGCCTAGGGCAAGGGCCTTCTCCGTGGCTGCCCCAGCCCTCTGGAACCAGCTTCCCTCGGAGGTTCGTACTGCTCCCTCCCTCCTAGCCTTCCGGAAAGGGCTGAAGACACATCTATGCCGACAGGCTTGGGGCATGTGAGCTGCGCTCTGCCCCTCGGCCCTAAGAGTGTCCCGCCATCAGCGGCTGTGAATTGATTGTGTTTGTATGTGGTATGAGTGTGGTTAATTTTAAAATTGTTGTTGTATCCTGTTGTGAGCCGCCCTGGGTCTTCGGAGAAGGGCGGCATATAAATGTGAATATTAAATTAAATTAAATTTATAGTCTAGTGCAGGGGTTCTCAACCTTGGCAACTTTAAGACTTGTGGACTTCCAGAATTCCTCAGCCAGCAAAGCTGGCTGAGGAATTCTGGGAGTTGAAGTCCACAAGTCTTAAAGTTGCCAAGGTTGAGAACCCCTGGTCTAGTGTCTTGCCCTGTCAGTATTGGGGGACTGTTGTAGTTGGATGAAAGGATGATGGATGGATGGAAAGAAATGTATGTATGTATGCATGGGAGGGAGGGAGGGAGGGAAAGAAAGAAGGAGATAAGGAGGGGGAAGGGAGGGAAGGAAGGGGAAGGGAGAGAGAGGGAGGAAGAAAGGAAAGAAGGATAAAGGGAGAGGGAGGGAGGGAGGAAGGAAGGAATGAGGGAGGGAGGGAGGAAAGGAGGGAGGGAGGGAAGGAAAGAAGGAGATGAGGGGGAAGGAAGGGGAAAGGGAGGGAGGGAGGAAGAAAGGAAAGAAGGAGGGAGGGAGGGAGGAGGGAAAGGAGGAGATGAGGGGGAAGCAAGGGGAAAGGGAGGGAGGGAGGAAGAAAGGAAGGAAGGAAGAGGAAAGGGGAGGAAGGAAGGGGAGGAGGGAGGGAAAGAAAGAAGGAGATAAGGAGGGGGAAGGAAGGGGAAGGGAGAGAGAGGGAGGAAGAAAGGAAAGAAGGATAAAGGGAGAGGGAGGGAGGGAGGGAGGAAGAAAGGAATGAGGGAGGGAGGGAGGGAGGGAGGAAGGAAACAAGGGAAGGAAGGAAAGAAGGAGATGAGGGGGAAGCAAGGGGAAAGGGAGGGAGGGAGGAAGGAAGGAAGGAAGAGGAAAGGGGAGGAAGGGAGGAAGGAAGGGGAGGAGGGAGGGAAAGAAAGAAGGAGATAAGGAGGGGGAAGGAAGGGGAAGGGAGAGAGAGGGAGGAAGAAAGGAAAGAAGGATAAAGGGAGAGGGAGGGAGGGAGGGAGGAAGAAAGGAATGAGGGAGGGAGGGAGGAAGGAAACGAGGGAAGGAAGGAAAGAAGGAGATGAGGGGGAAGGAAGGGGAAAGGGAGGGAGGGAGGGAGGAAGAAAGGAAGGAAGAGGAAAGGGGAGGGAGGGAGGAAGGGGAGGAGGGAGGGAAAGAAAGGAGATAAGGAGGGGGAAGGGAGGGAAGGAAGGGGAAGGGAGAGGGAGGGAGGAAGAAAGGATAAAGGGAGAGGGAGGGAGGAAGGAAGGAAGGAAGGATGATGGGGTCCTTGGTGCTCTCTGAGCTGGGCTGTTTCCTTGCAGACGTTTCATTCCTCAACTAGGGAACATCAACAGTGCTAGAAGGGAGGGGGGTGTTGCTCCCTTTTTAATTACCAAGAAGAAAACAACACTCCCACCAACACTGACAAGGCAAGCCACGAGTATCTGAAGAGAGAGTAAATCCCACTCCCTACTAGCACTGATGATCTTCCCTACCTGGGTCATGAAACGTCTGCAAGAAAACAGACAAGTTCAGAGAGCACCAAGGACCCCACAGCCCCCCCTCCTCCTCCTCCTCTCCTCCTCCTCCTCCTCCTTTTCGTCTTCCTCCTCCTCCCCTCCTCCTTTTCCTCTTCCTCCTGCTCCTTCTCCTCCTCGTCTTCCTCCTCCTCCTCCCCTCCTCCAACTTCCTCTCCTCCTCCTCTTCCTCCTCCTCCTCCCCCCCCTCCTGCTCTTTCTCGTCTTCCTCCTCCTCCACTCCTCCTCCTTCCTCTCCTCCTTCTCCTCTTCCTCCTCCTCCTCCCCTCCTGCTCCTTCTGCTCCTCGTCTTCCTCCTCCACCTTCCTCTCCTTCTCTTCCTCCTCCCCTCCTGCTCCTCCTCGTCGTCTTCCTCCTCCTCTTTCCGTCCTCCACCTTCCTCTCCTCCTTCTCATCTTCCTCCTCCTCCTCCTCCGTCTTCCTCCTCCCCCTCCCCCTCCTGCTCCTCCTCTTCCTCTCCTCCTCCCTCCTGCTTCTCCCTCTCCTCCTTTTCGTCTTCCTCCTCCTCCCCTCCTCCTTTTCCTCCTCCTCCCCTCCTGCTCCTTCTCCTCCTTGTCTTCATCCTCCTCCTCCCCTCCTCCACTTTCCTCTCCTTCTCTTCCTCCTCCTCCTCCACTGCTCCTTCTCGTCTTCCTCCCCTCCTCCTCCCTCTCCTTCTCCTCTTCCTCTTCCTCCTCCTCCCCTCCTGCTACTTCTCCTCGTCTTCCTCCTCCTCCTCCTCTCCTTCTCCTCATCTTCCTTCTGCTCCTCCTCCTCTTGCTCCCCTCCTCCTGCTTTTCCTCCCCCCTCCTCTTCCCCTCTTCCCCCTGCTCCTCCTCATTTCCTTCTACCGCCGATGATGTTCCCTAGTTGGGTCATGAAACATCCCCAAGAAAGCAAAAACTCGGGGAGCCCCGAGGACCCCACGGTTCAACCCTGGGCTGCAAAGCTCCTCTTCCATCACCCAGAATTCTTCGTTGCGTCGGGATGAGCGGGGCTGCCAGGGATCCCTCCAGCTCGCCGGAGGAAGAAACAAGCGTTACGTAGCTCACGCTCTGAAGGACGGCCGCCCTCCGCCCATCTCTCCATCCAGGTCACCCCATCCCAAGACTGTTCCTGACTTTTCTCTGTGTTTCCCCCCCTCCCCCCAGGGAAAATATCAAGGAGAAAGAGAAGGTCGAAGTCCAGCCGGAAGAGCCCGAAGAACGGGAGCCCGCCGTTCCAAGAGGGCGCAAGACCGCCAACAGCCAAGGCCGGCGGAAAGGCCGGGTCACCCGATCGATGACGAACGAAGCCGCGGCGGCTAACGCGGCCGCCGCCGCTGCCACCGAGGAGCCACCCCCTCCGCTGCCGCCCCCGCCGGAACCCTGTAAGTCAAGGCGGTCCCGACCACGGCTTGTGGCCATCTCGGTCGATCTCTGCTTTTTTGCAAAAATGCCTTCTGCCAACCCTGTCTCTGGCTTCCAAAATCCTTCCCATGATGCTCTGCAGCTGGGGTTTGGAAAGCAGTACAGGCAGTCCTTGTCTTAACGACCGGAATAGAGCCCCTCCCCCCCAAATTTATGTCGCTAAGCGAGAAACTTGTTCAGTGAGGTTCTCCCTCCCCATTTTATAACTTTCTTTGCCACGTTGGTTAAGCGAATCCCTTGGGTTGTTAAGTGAGTCACCCGGTTGTTAAGTGAAGCTGGCTTCCCCCTTTGGCTTTGCTTGTTGGAAGGTCGCGAAATGGAGAATCGCCTGATCCCGCTGCGACGCTGCGGCCGTCATACATAGGAAGCCCTTTTTCAGGCGTCTGAATTGAAATGTCAACGCAAAACGGTCGTGAGTGTGAAAAGAGGACGTAAGTCACACTTTTTCAGGGCCGTTGTAACGTTGAACGGTCAGTAAATGAACGGCCGTATGTGGAGGAGGACCTGCGCAGGTTGTCCTCGGCTCACGACCTCAACTGAGCACAAAACCTCCGTTGCTCAGCAAGACAAGTTGGGAAGTGAGTTTTGCCCCGTTTCACAACCTTCCTTGCCACCGTTGCTAAGTGAATCGCCGCACTTGTTCAACTAGTAATCCAGGGGTCCCCAACCTGTGGGCCCTGGCCAACTACCAGGCCATGGCCTCTTGGCCACTGGGCCGCGTGAAGGGATGGCTAGTGCAGACGTTTGTGTTTGTGCACTCATCCTCCACACTTGCACTAGCGCCGCTGCGAACGTCCATCAGGGCTAAGTGACACCTCGCCCCGAGTGTCCCACCAGCACTAGCACCACCCCAAGCTTCTAGTGACACCCCGAGCATGCATCCGGTGCTAGCGCCACCCCACCCCTAGCGTCCCACCAGCCCTAGCACCACCCCGAGCATCCCTTTGGCACCAGCGCCACCCCGAACGTCCCTCCAGCACTAGCGCCACCCCACCCTGAGCGTCCCAACAGCGCTAGCACCACCCCGAGCGTCTCTCTAGTGCTAGTGACACCCCGAGCATCCATACGGTGCTAGCACCACCCCACCCCGGGCGTCCCGCCAGCCCTAGCACCACCCCGAGCATCCCTTTGGCACCAGCGCCACCCCGAACGTCCCTCCAGCACTAGCGCCACCCCACCCCAAGTGTCCCAACAGCGCTAGCACCACCCCGAGCGTCTCTCTAGTGCTAGCAACACCCCAGGCATCTATCCGGTGCTAGCGCCACCCAACCCCTAGTGTCCCACCAGCCCTAGCACCACCCCGAGCATCCCTTTGATACTAGCACCACCCTGAACGTCCCTCCAGCACTAGCGCCACCCCACCCCGAGCGTCCCAACAGCGCTAGCACCACCCTGAGCGTCTCTCTAGTGCTAGTGACACCCCGAGCATCCATACGGTGCTAGCACCACCCCACCCCGGGCGTCCCGCCAGCCCTAGCACCACCCCGAGCATCCCTTTGGCACTAGCGCCACCCCGAATGTGCCTCCATTGCTTGCACCACCCCACCCCGAGCGTCCCACCAGCACTAGCACCACCCCGAACGTCTCTCTAGTGCTAGCAACACCCCAGGCATCTATCCGGTGCTAGCGCCACCCAACCCCTAGTGTCCCACCAGCCCTAGCACCACCCCGAGCATCCCTTTGATACTAGCACCACCCTGAACGTCCCTCCAGCAGTAGTGCCACCCCACCCCGAGCGTCCCAACAGCGCTAGCACCACCCTGAGCGTCTCTCTAGTGCTAGTGACACCCCGAGCATCCATACGGTGCTAGCACCACCCCACCCCGGGCGTCCCACCAGCCCTAGCACCACCCCGAGCATCCCTTTGGCACTAGCGCCACCCCGAATGTGCCTCCATTGCTCGCACCACCCCACCCCGAGCGTCCCACCAGCGCTAGCACCACCCCGAACGTCTCTCTCGCGCTAGCGCCACCCTACCCCGAGCGTTTCGCCAGCACTAGTGCCACCCCATGCGTCCCTCTGGAGCTAGTGACACCCCGAGCATCCATCCGGCGCTAGCACCACCCCACCCCAAGTGTCCCACCAGCCGTAGCGCCACCCCGAGCATCCCTCTGGCACTAGCGCCACCCTGCCTCGAATGTCCCGCCAGCACTAGTGCCACCCCAAGTGGCCCTACAGCCCCCCCCATTTGTTGCACTCGTGCTTGCCAGCCCCATTTGTGCGTGCACATACCCTCGTGCGCGGCCCGTTTGTCTGTGTGCACGTGCATGTAACGGTGCCCTGCCTCCCTCTCCGAGCCGCCAAACCAAAAAAGTTGGCTACCTGTGTAGTAATCAGTTACTTCCCGGTTGTTAAGTAGCAGGTAGCAGCAGAGATCACAATGGTCCGTCTCACAAGCCCTTCCTTTCCCCTGCTCTGTGGCCTCCTCCCTCTGCACATAAACATGATTAAACTGATCTGAAATTAACCGTGATGATCCTGGCTTGGGAGAAGGCCGAACCGCGTACAGATGCTCCGATAGCAGAGAAGACACTGCAACAGTCTGTTTAGTGACTGAAGCTACAGCGCCACTGAAAATTGACTCGTGACCGGTTTTTTTTTCCACACCTACGACCGTTGCAGCATCGCCCACGGTCACTGGAGTCGAAATTTGGCCACGCTGGCGGCGGCCACAGTGCCTCGGGGGTCCTGTGATTGCCTTTTGCGACCTTTTTGACCGGGCAAGTGAAGGGGGGGGGAAGCCAGATTCACTTAACCGGGTGACTAATTGAACAACTGCAGCGACTCACTTAACACCCTGGGCAGGAAAAGGTCATTAAAATGAGGCGAAGCTCCCTTAACAAAAGTCGCGCCGAGCGGCGGAAATGTCGGGCTCCCTTGTGGCCGTAAATTGAGGGGCTACCTAGGCAGGTGTTCAGCTAGCAAAGAAGAAAAGGACGTTAATTGCAGGACAGAGATTTGTCCGGCTTCAATTCATTCCATTTTGTGCTTTTCTTTCGGTAAAAAGCCGCAGTTTCCGTGCAGTTTTGCTTGAAATTGTCCTAGTCCAGGGGTAGGTAACCTTGGCTCTTTTATGACTCATGGACTTTAACTCCCAGAATTCCTGAGCCAGCATGAGGGAACTATGGCCCCCTTCATGCCTCATGGACTTCAACTCCCAGAATTCCTGAGCCAGCATGGGGGAACTATGGCCCTTCATGACTGGTGGACTTCAACTCCCAGAATTCCTGAGCCAGCATGAGGGAACTATGGCCCCCTTCATGCCTCATGGACTTCAACTCCCAGAATTCCTGAGCCAGCATGGGGGAACTATGGCCCTTCATGACTGGTGGACTTCAACTCCCAGAATTCCTGAGCCAGCATGAGGGAACTATGGCCCCCTTCATGACTCATCGACTTCAACTCCCAGAATTCCTGAGCCAGCATGAGGGAACTATGGCCCCCTTTATGACTGGTGGACTTCAACTCCCAGAATTCCTGAGCCAGCATGAGGGAACTATGGCCCCCTTCATGACTGCTGGACTTCAACTCCCAGAATTCCTGAGCCAGCATGGGGGAACTATGGCCCCTTCATGCCTCATGGACTTCAACTCCCAGAATTCCTGAGCCAGCATGAGGTAACTATGGCCCCTTCATGACTGGTGGACTTCAACTCCCAGAATTCCTGAGCCAGCATGAGGGAACTATGGCCCCCTTCATGACTCATCGACTTCAACTCCCAGAATTCCTGAGCCAGCATGAGGGAACTATGGCCCCCTTTATGACTGGTGGACTTCAACTCCCAGAATTCCTGAGCCAGCATGAGGGAACTATGGCCCCCTTCATGACTGGTGGACTTCAACTCCCAGAATTCCTGAGCCAGCATGGGGGAACTATGGCCCCTTCATGCCTCATGGACTTCAACTCCCAGAATTCCTGAGCCAGCATGAGGTAACTATGGCCCCTTCATGACTGGTGGACTTCAACTCCCAGAATTCCTGAGCCAGCATGAGGGAACTATGGCCCCCTTCATGACTCGTCGACTTCAACTCCCAGAATTCCTGAGCCAGCATGAGGTAACTATGGCCCCTTCATGACTAGTGGACTTGAACTCCCAGAATTCCTGAGCCAGCATGAGGGAACTATGGCCCCCTTCATGCCTCATGGACTTCAACTCCCAGAATTCCTGAGCCAGCATGGGGAACTATGGCCCCCTTCATGACTGATGGACTTCAACTCCCAGAATTCCTGAGCCAGCATGAGGTAACTATGGCCCCTTCATGACTGGTGGACTTCAACTCCCAGAATTCCTGAGCCAGCATGAGGGAACTATGGCCCCCTTCATGACTCGTCGACTTCAACTCCCAGAATTCCTGAGCCAGCATGAGGTAACTATGGCCCCTTCATGACTAGTGGACTTGAACTCCCAGAATTCCTGAGCCAGCATGAGGGAACTATGGCCCCCTTCATGCCTCATGGACTTCAACTCCCAGAATTCCTGAGCCAGCATGGGGAACTATGGCCCCCTTCATGACTGATGGACTTCAACTCCCAGAATTTCTGAGCCAGCATGAGGTAACTATGGCCCCCTTCATGACTGGTGGACTTCAACTCCCAGAATTCCTGAGCCAGCATGGGGGAACTATGGCCCCTTCATGCCTCATGGACTTCAACTCCCAGAATTCCTGAGCCAGCATGAGGTAACTATGGCCCCTTCATGACTGGTGGACTTCAACTCCCAGAATTCCTGAGCCAGCATGAGGGAACTATGGCCCCCTTCATGACTCGTCGACTTCAACTCCCAGAATTCCTGAGCCAGCATGAGGTAACTATGGCCCCCTTCATGACTGGTGGACTTCAACTCCCAGAATTCCTGAGCCAGCATGAGGTAACTATGGCCCCCTTCATGACTAGTGGACTTGAACTCCCAGAATTCCTGAGCCAGCATGAGGGAACTATGGCCCCCTTCATGACTGGTGGACTTCAACTCCCAGAATTCCTGAGCCAGCATGGGGGAACTATGGCCCCTTCATGCCTCATGGACTTCAACTCCCAGAATTCCTGAGCCAGCATGAGGTAACTATGGCCCCTTCATGACTGGTGGACTTCAACTCCCAGAATTCCTGAGCCAGCATGAGGGAACTATGGCCCCCTTCATGACTCGTCGACTTCAACTCCCAGAATTCCTGAGCCAGCATGAGGTAACTATGGCCCCTTCATGACTAGTGGACTTGAACTCCCAGAATTCCTGAGCCAGCATGGGGAACTATGGCCCCCTTCATGACTGATGGACTTCAACTCCCAGAATTCCTGAGCCAGCATGAGGGAACTATGGCCCCCTTCATGCCTGGTGGACTTCAACTCCCAGAATTCCTCAGCCAGCATGGGGGAACCATGGCCCCCTTCATGACTGGTGGACTTCAACTCCCAGAATTCCTGAGCCAGCATGAGGGAACTATGGCCCCCTTTATGACTGGTGGACTTCAACTCTCAGAATTCCTGAGCCAGCATGAGGGAACTATGGCCCCCTTCATGCCTCATGGACTTCAACTCCCAGAATTCCTGAGCCAGCATGAGGGAACTATGGCCCCCTCATGACTGGTGGACTTCAACTCCCAGAATTCCTGAGCCAGCATGAGGGAACTATGGCCCCCTTTATGACTGGTGGACTTCAACTCCCAGAATTCCTGAGCCAGCTATGCTGAGGGGAAAGAAAGAGAGAGGTTTCCAAGTTGAGCCATGCTGGCTCAGGAATTCTGGGAGTTGAAGTCCACGAGTCATAAAAGAGCCAAAGTTGCCTACCTTTGTCCTAGTCTAAAAAAATAAGACGCCAGTAAAAGAAAGGCACCAATGAAGTTAGTTTCTCTTCTGAAATGTCAGGCGTGAATATATTGTCCTTTGACCCGCCTGAAAAAATTTGCCTGAGAATTAAAATAACTGTGTTGTGGCTCAGGAATACAGACTCACAAAAACAACACAGATTGCAAAAGATACTCCGAGCCCAGAGCAGGGGGGTCTTCCAACATGGCCTTTTTATGACTTGTGGACTTCAACTGCCAGACTTCCACAGCCAGCACTTGGCGACTTTTAAGACTTGTGGACTTCAGCTCCCAGAATTCCCCCCAGCCAGCACTTGGCGACTTTTAAGATATCATCATCATCATAGACAATCCCTTAAACAGGAGCCAGCCGTGTGCTGCAGCTGCCAAAAAGGCCAACACAGTGCTGGGCTGCATTAACAGAGGGAGAGAATAAAGATCAGGTGAAGGGTTAATACCACTTTACCAGGCCTTGGTAAGGCCACACTTGGAATACGGCATCCAGTTTTGGTCACCACGATGTGAAAAAGATGCTGAGACTCTAGAAAGAGTGCAGAGAAGAGCAACAGAGATGATCAGGGGACTGGAGGCTAAAGCATATAAGGAACGGCTGCTGGAATTGGGGATGTCTAGTTTAATGAAGAGAAGGACGAGGGGGGACAGGATAGCAGCCTTCCAGTATCTCAGGGGCTGCCCCAAAGAAGAGGGAGTCAAGCTCTTCTCCAAAGCGCCTGAAGGCAGGACGAGAAGCACCGGATGGAAACTCATCAAGGAGAGAAGCAACCTGGAACTAAGGAGAAATTTCCTGACAGTGAGGACAATTAAGCAGTGGAACCACCTGCCTCCAGAAGTTGTGGGTGCTCCATCACTGGAGGTTTTCAAGAAAAGATTGGACAACCACTTGGTATAGGCCAGGGGTAGGCAACCTTGGCTCTTTTATGACTGGTGGACTTCAACTCCCAGAATTCCTGAGCCAGCATGGGGGAACTATGGCCCCTTCATGACTGGTGGACTTCAATTCCCAGAATTCCTGAGCCAGCCATGGCTCAGCTTGGAAACCTCTCCCTTTCCCCTCAGCATGGCTGGCTCAGGAATTCTGGGAGTTGAAGTCCACCAGTCATAAAAGAGCCAAGGTTGCCTACCCCTGGTCTAGGGTTTCCTGGCTGAGCAGGGGGTTGGACTAGATGACCTCCAAGGTCCCTTCCAACTTTACTATTATTATTATCATCATCATCATCATCATCATCATCAGAGTTGGAAGGGCCCTTGGAGATAATTCTCGTCTGTTGAATTCTGGGCGTTGAAGTCCACAAGTCTTAAAGTGGTCCTCTTTGGAGACCCCTGCCCTCTGATGCCGTCCCGAGATGCCAGGGGTCTGCCAGGATCTACCCAGCTCCCCTCCGGACCCCCTGAATAGACGACATGCCAGTATACTGTGTACAGTCTGTACAGGATGCAGGGCTGGGTGGGGAATTCTGGGAGTTGAAGTCCACAGACCTCCACCTTTCCCTGCTTTGCCTGGGCCCTGAAGGGGGAATCAACCTTGCAAGGCCGCCTCCGCTGAGGACGGCCTCTTCTGGCCCTGAGCTCCTGGCCTCCCGCCCCACGGAGGGGATTTCTCCTCCCCTCCTCCTCCTCCTCCGAGGCTCACTCTTGGTTTTTGTTTTCTCCTCTTTTTTTGTGTTGTTTTTGATGTAATAAGAACTGACGCCCTCCCGCTGTCAGCGGGCAGCGTTCCCAAGCGGCCGGAGCAGGCCTTCCTGTAAACAGATTAATAGATTATGCGGAAAGCACAAAGTCTGGCCTTTTACGCCATCTGACCGGCTCTCTCCTCTCTCTCTCTCTCTCTCCTTCTCTCCCTCTCCCTCCCTCCCTCCCTCCCTCTCTCTCTGTCTCTCTCTCTTCTTTGCTCTCCACCTTGTTTCAGCTTCCGCGGAGCCAGTGGAGACCTCGCGCTGGACGGAAGAAGAGATGGAGGTGGCAAAGAAAGGTAAAACTGAAGCCGGAAGGAAGCTTTTCCTTCCTTCCTTCCCTCCCTTCTCCTTTCTCTCTTTCCTTCCTCGCTTCTTCTGCCTTCCTCTTCTGCCTTCCTCTTCTTTCTTTCTTTCTTTCTTTCTTTCTTTCTTTCTTTCTTTCTTTCTTTCTTTCTTTCTTTCCTCCCTCCCTCCCTCCCTCCCTTTTTCCTTCTTTTTTCTCTCCTTCCTTTCTCTTTCCCTCCCTTTTTCCTTCCCTTCCTTCCTCCCTCTTTCCTTCCTTCTCTCTTCCTCTTCCTTCTTTCTTTCTTTCTTCCTTCCTTCCTTCCTTCTTTCTTTCTTCCTTCCATTTTTCCTCTCTTTCTCTCCTTCCTTCCTCCCTCTTTCCTTCTTCTCTCTTCCTCTTTCTTCTTTCTTTCTTTCTTTCTTTCTTCTTTCTTTCTTTCCTCCCTTTCTCCCTCCCTCCTTCCTTCCATTTTTCCTTTCTTTCTCTCCTTCCTTCCTCCCTCCCTCTTTCCTTCCTTCTTCTCTCTTCCTCTTTCTTCTTTCTTTCTTTCGTTCTTTCTTTCTTTCTTCTTTCTTTCTTTCCTCCCTCCCTCCCTTCTTCCATTTTTCCTTTCTTTCTCTCCTTCCCCCCTCCCTCTTTCCTTCCATTTTTCCTTCCTTCTTCCCTTCCTCCCTCCCTTCCTCTCTCTCCCTCTTTCCTCCCTCCCTCTTTCCTTCCTTCTTTCTTTCTTTCTTTCTTTCTTTCTTTCTTTCTTTCTTTCTTTCTTTCTTTATTTATTTATTTATTTATTTCTTCTTTCTTTCCTCCCTCCCTCCCTTCTTCCATTTTTCCTTTCTTTCTCTCCTTCCCCCCTCCCTTTTTCCTTCCTTCTTCCCTTCCTCCCTCCCTTCCTCTCTCTCTCTCTTTCCTCCCTCCCTCTTTCCTTCCTTCTTCTCTCTTTTTCTTCTTTCTTTCTTTCTTTCTTTCTTTCTTTCTTTCTTCTTTCTTTCTTTCTTCCCTCCCTCTCTCCCTCCATTTTTCCTTCTTTCTTTCTCTCCTTCCTCCCTCCCTCTTTCCCTCTATTTTTCCTTCTTTCTTCCCTTCCTCTCTCTCCCTCTTTCCTCCCTCCCTTTTTCCTTCTTCTCTCTTCTCTCTTCCTCTTTTTTCTTCTTCTTCCTTCCTTCCTTCCTTCCTTCTTCCTTTCTTCTTTCTTTCTTTCTTTTTTCCTTCCTTCCTTCCTGTTTTTTTTTTAAAGTCCTTTTAGCAACCAAAGGACAGCACGAGACAAATAGTTTGGAAGTTCCTTTTCCTGGAAAGTCCAGCTCGCTTCTGCAGCCTTCCCGGGATCTTGCAGCCTCAACGAAACCCTGCTAGTGCGCTTGGCCACGTCAGTCCCACGGTTGTGGGAGGTTTTGTCAAGCTTCTTAGAACTTCCAGGGTTGAGGCAAGGTACTTTTTTGTGCAAAAATTGGGTCTCTGCTGGCTTCAAGGCCTCGTCTCCCCACTCTCATCCCACTCCTGTTGATTTGAGCCATCTGTAGCTGCAGCTTCCCGAGGGATAATAATCTGCAAGCGGAGGAAACCAGCCTGTTTTCACTCCTGCCAGTGGGAATTTGGGATTTGCCTTTAAAGAATCAGAATAACAATAGAACAACCAGAACGGCAGAGTTGGAAGGGACCTTGGAGGGCATCTAGTCCAACCCCCTGCTCAGGCAGGAAACCGTATACCATTCCGGATAAAGGGCTGTCCAGTCTCTTCTTAAAAGCCTCCAGTGTTGGAGCAATCCATAACTTCTGGTGGCAAGCTGTTCCACTGGCTAATTGTCCTCAGTGTTAGGAAGTTTCTCCTTTTAATTCAAGGTTTGCTTCTCTCCTTGATCGGTTTCTGTCCGTTGTTTCTTATTTTTTGAAAAATAGGTTGACTTCACCCCCCCCCCCCCGGCCTCTTCTTTGTGGCCACCTCTCAAATATTGGAGGACTGCTTTCATGCCCCCCCCCAATCCTTCTTTTCTCTAGACCAGCGGTAACCAATTCCAAACGCGTGACGTTGGCAAATTGGGAGCATTATCCCACCCTCTCTGAATTGTGGGGTGACACACAGCCTCTGACTTCTGCCCGGCTCCCCTCTGTATTTGTGCTGATCTGGGTTGATCAACTAAGGAGAAACTTCCTGACAGTGAAAACAATTAACCAGGGGAACAACCTGCCTCCAGAAGCGGTGAATGCTCCAACACTGGAAGTTTTTAAGAAGAGACTGGACAGCCATTTGTCTGAAATGGGATAGGGTTTCCCGCCTGAGCAGGGGGTCGGACTAGATGACCTCCAAGGTCCCTTCCAACATTATTATTATTAACAACCTGCCTCCAGAAGCGGTGAATGCTCCAACACTGGAAGTTTTTAAGAAGAGACTGGACAGCTATTTGTCTGAAATGGTCTAGGATCTCCTGCCTGAGCAGGGGGTTGGACTAGATGACCTCTAAGGTCCCTTCCAACTTTTTATTATTATTATTATTATTGATAGACAGACAGACAGACAGACAGATAGATAGATAGATAGATAGATAGATAGAAGTAGGTAGAGATAGAGATAGAGATAGGTAGGTAGGTAGGTAGATAGATAGATAGATAGATAGATAGATAGATAGATAGATAGATAGACAGACAGATAGATAGATAGATAGATAGATAGATAGATAGATAGATAGATAGATAGAGATAGAGGTAGGTAGGTAGGTATAGATAGATAGAGAGAGATAGAGAGATAGGTAGGTAGATAGATAGATAGATAGATAGATAGATAGATAGATAGATAGATAGATAGATAGAGATGTAGATATAGAGATAGATATAGAGATAGGTATGGATATAGATAGGTAGAGATAGATAGATAGATAGATAGATAGATAGATAGATAGATAGATAGATAGATAGATAGATAGATAGATAGATAGAGATAGGTATAGAGATAGAGATAGGTAGAGATAGAGATAGGTAGGTAGAGATAGATAGAGAGATAGAGAGAGGTATAGATATAGAGATAGGTAGAGATAGATAGATATAGGTAGGTAGGTAGGTAGATAGGAAGGGATATGGATGGATGGAAGATGGATAAATAGGTATAGATATAGATATAAATATAGATATGGATGGATGGATAGATATAGATATATATTTTATAGGATTGGGAATAGGGTCCGGGTTGGGGTTGGGGTTAGAGTTAGGATTTTTTAAAATAACATTCGTAATATTTAGCAAACAGCATGTTGTCTGGGTTCATGTATTTTTAAAAAAAAGAAGGAATAGTAATTAATTATCATAAACAATATGTTAATCGCTCAATAGTCTTCTTCTTACTAGTATATATTCAGTGTTACATTATTATTATTATATTATATTGCATTAACTGGAAGCGGCATCTTCATTCCGAGCGTCGCCGAACGGGCTCTCTTTTTGGGGGAGTCTTCGATGCTCGCTGTGCCCAGCCCCCTCTCTTGAGTTCCTCGTGGGCACCCCCTCGGCAAAGGGGAGGGGGCACTTTTTGTGGGGAGACCCAGGTAGCCCTTGACTGACCACCACGATTGAGCCTCTCAAAAGTTTGGGTCCCCAAGGGAAACATTTGCTAGGGAAATGACGTTTGCCACGTTTTACGACCTCTCCTGCCGCAGTCGTTGAACTGAACCAGCACAGTTTTTAAGTGAATAACTTGGTTGTTAAGCGAATCTGGTTTCCCCCCGTTGACTTTTGCCCGTCCCAGGGTCCCAAAAGGGGGTCGCATGACACCCCCAGGGGACACGGTGACCGTCCTAAATACGACTCAGCTGCCGAGCGTCTGTATGTTGGATCGGGGGAGCCGACGGGGAACCCTGCAGAAGGTCGTAAGTGTGAAAGACGGTCGTAAGTCTCTTTTTCCCAGTTTGGAACTAGTCACTAAGCAAACCGTCGTTAAGTCAAGGACTACCTGGCATCTATCCTCTTCCGGTGAGGCATCCCCATGCCCCGTCACATATCCATCCCTGGAAGCTTTCCGAAGGAGAAATGGTCCCGAATGGAACACTTGGGTTCCTGTTTGGGTGGGATCAGACTAGAAGACCTCTAAGGCTTCCTTCCAAAATTTTGTCGTAATAATAATAATAATAATAATGAGGAGGAGGAGGAGGAGGAGGAGGAGGAGGAGGAGGAGGAAGAAGAAGAAGAAGAAGAAGAAGAAGAAGAAGAAGAAGAAGAAGAAGAAGAAGAAGAAGAAGAAGAAGAAGAAGAAGAAGAAGAAGAAGCAAGAAAAGAAGAAGAAGTAGTAGTAGTAGTAGTAGTAGTAGTAGTAGTAGTAGTAGTAGTAGTAGTAGTAGTAGTAGTAGTAGTAGTAGTAGTAGTAAAGAACATAAGAACATAAGAAGAGCCCTGCTGAATCAGGCCAAAGCCCATCGAGTCCAGCATTCTGTGTCACACAGTGGCCCACCAATTGTACATGGGGATCTTGAGCAGAAAGAGAAGGCAAAACCCTCCCTTTCCCTTGACCCCCAACAAATGGGACTCAAGGGAATCCTGCCTGCCTCAACCAACATAGAGGCGGCACATGGACATCCGTTTTAATAACCACCGATACACTTGGCATCCATGAATCTCTCTGACCCTGCCTTGAAGCTGTCAAGGCTGACAGCTGTCACGACCCCTTCTGGAAGTGAATTCCATAAATCAACAACCCTCTGGGTGAAGAAATATTTCCCTTTATTTGTCCTCACTTTCTTACCTATGAGCTTTAGGGAGTGCCCCCTTGTCCTGGTATTGTGTGATAGAGAAAAGAATTTTTCTCTATCCACCTTTTCTATTCCATCTATGATTTTATACACTTCGAAAGGGAAGTGTATATATAGTTGAAAGGGACCTTTGAGGTCTTCTAGTCCAACCCCCTGCTCAGGTAGGAAACCCTATCCCATTTCAGACAAAAGGCTGTCCGCTCTCTTCTTAAAGACTTCCAGTGTTGGAGCATTCACCACATCTGGAGGCAGGTTGTTCCATTGGTTAATTGTCCTCACTGTCAGGAAGTTTCCACTTAGTTCTAGATTGCTTCTTGATTATTATAATAATAAATAAAGTTGGAAGGGACCTTGGAGGTCATCTAGTCCAACCCCCTGCTCAGGCAGGAAACCCTATACCATTTCAGACAGATGTCAGTCCAGTCTCTTCTTAAAAACTTCCAATGATAAAGCTCCCAGAACTTCTGGAGGCAAGGAGTTCCACTGGTTAATTGTTCTCACTATCAAGAGAATTTGTCCTTAGTTCCAGGTTGCTTCTCTCCTGGATGAGTTTCTGGTCACCGCACCTCAAGAAGGATATAATGGAACTGGAAAAGGTGCAAAAAAAGGGCAACAAGAATGATCAAGGAAATGGAGCGCCTCCCTTATGAAACCAGATTGCAACGCCTTGGTCTCTTCAGCCTTGAAAGACGGCGTTTAAGGGGTGACTTGATCGAAGTGTATAAAATCATGCATGGGATAGAAAAGGTGGATAGAGAAAAATTCTTTTCTCTATCACACAATACCAGGACAAGGGGGCACTCCCTAAAGCTCATAGCTAAGAAAGTGAGGACAAATAAAGGGAAATATTTCTTCACCCAGAGGGTCATTGATTTATGGAATTCACTTCCAGAAGGGGTCGTGACAGCTGTCAGCCTTGAGAGCTTCAAGGCAGGGCTAGATAGATTCATGGATGCAAAGTGTATCGGTGGTTATTAAAACGGATGTCCATGTGCCGCCTCTATGTTGGTTGAGGCAGGCAGGATTCCCTTGAGTCCCAATTGTTGGGGGTCAAGGGAAAGGGAGGGTTTGGCCTTCTCTTTCTGCTCAAGATCCCCACGTACATTTGGTGGGCCACTGGGTGACACAGAATGCTGGACTCGATGGGCTTTGGCCTGATTCAGCATGGCTCTTCTTATGTTCTTATGTTATGTTCTTATGTTCTTAAAACGTCTTGGGGTGAACTTAAGGGATCTCTTCTGCCTTAGCAACCCTTGAAGGCAAAAATAAAATATAATAATAATAATAATAATAAAAACCACGGGATTGCTAACAACATTTGAACGTGCCAGGATATGCAGACCCGCTTGTGCGTCCGTGTGTGTGATTTGCACAACTGGATCTTCTCAGGACTTTGGAGACAGCAGATCCCTGTTGCCCAGACGACCAAAAATGTCTAAAAACAGTTCCAGATACTTTGAGGTTGTTTTGAGTTTTCTTTTTTTCTTCTTCTTTCTTTCTTTCTTTCTTTGCTTATGACTCACGTCAGTTTGAGGCCATCAACTGCACCCTCTTCTCCTCCTCCTCTTCCTCCTCCTCCTTCTCCTCCTCTTCCTCCTTCTCTTCCTCTTCCTCCTCCTTCTCTTCCTCCTCCTCCTCCTTCTCTTCCTCTTCCTCCTCCTTCTCTTCCTCTACCTCTTCCTCCTTTTCCTCTTCCTCCTCTTCCTCCTCCTCCTCCTCTTCCTCTTCCTCCTTTTCCTCCTTCTCTTCCTCTACCTCTTCCTCCTCCTTCTCTTCCTCTTCCTCCTCCTCCTTCTCTTCCTCTTCCTTTTCTTCATCCTTTTCCTTCTCTTCCTCTTCCTCCTCCTCCTCTTCCTCCTCCTTCTCTTCCTCTTCCTCCTCCTCCTCTTCCTCCTCCTCCTCCTCCTCCTCCTCGCTTTGCCTTGATTTTTTTTCTGAAATCCTTTTTTTTCCCCTTTCCCCTCCTACTGGCGATTGTCTCGGGACTTACTGTAAAGCAGGAAAGAATAAAAGCTCAATTCCCAAAGCATGGGGGGGGGGTTGATGGGGGGGGCGGAAAGGACTGTAGCTTGCTTTCTCTACAATCCGATTTTGCTCAGCGTCAAGGTTCACTCTGAAAAAAACGGAAAGTTTTTTTTTCCTCTGGGTCCAATGCGTATAAGTCGCCGTGTATCCGATAAGTTGGATTATATCACATCGAATAGGAGAGAATATTTGTACTTCGGGGTTGAACTGTGGGGGTCCTGGGTGCTCTCTGACATGGGTGGTTTTTCCTGTGGACGTTTCATGACCCGACTAGGTAACATCATCATCAGTGCTGGAAGGGAGGAGGAGAAGGAGGACTGGGGGGGGGGTCCCTGGTGCTTTCTGAACTGGGTGGCTTCCTTGCAGACATTTCAGGACCCAACTAGGTAACCTCATCAGGGCTAGAAGGGAGGAGAAGGAGGACTGTGGGGGTCTCTGGTGCTCTCTGAGCTGGGCGGTTTTCCTGCGGACGTTTCATGACCCGACTAGGTAACATGATCAGTGCTAGAAGGGAGGGGAGTTTGAGGAGAGGAGGAAGAGGAGGATTATGTGGGGGTTTGGGAACGAGCTCGTATTTATGATGGCTTCAACATCTGGGTTTATGTGGTGGTATCATCATCATCACCTAGTCATCTAGTCCAACCCCCTGCTCAGGTAGGAAACCCTATCCCATTTCAGACAAATGACTGTCCAGTCTCTTCTTAAAAACTTCCACTTCTGGAGGCAGGTGGTTCCACTGGTTAATTGTTCTGACTGTCAGGAAATTCCTCCTTGGTTCTAGGTTGCTTCTCTCCTCGATTGGTTTCCATCCGTTGCTTCTTCTCCTGCCTTCAGGGGCTTTGGAGAATAGCTTGACTCCCTCTTCTCTGGGGCAGCCCCTGAGATACTGGAAGGCTGCTATCCTGTCCCCCCTCGTCCTTCTCTTCATTAAACTATCTGTAATTTTTAAGAAAGGACTGGACAGCCATTTGTGCGGAATGGTATAGGGTGTCTTGCTTGAGCAGATGGTTGGACTAGAAGACCTCCAAGGTCCCTTCCAACTCTGCTTATTCTATTCTATTCTATTCTATTTTTATTTTGTTTCTGTTTCTGTTTCTGTTCTGTTCTGTTCCGTTCCGTTCTATTCTATTCTATTCCATTCCATTTCATTCCACTCTATTCTAATATTATTCTAATATTATTCTATTCTATTCCATCCCATTCTACTCTATTCTAATATTATTCTATTCTATTCTATTCTATTCCATTCTATTCTATTCCATTCCATTCCATATTCTATTCTATTTTTATTTTGTTTCTATTCTATTCTATTCCATATTCTGTTCTATTCTATTCTATTCTATTTTTATTTTGTTTCTTTCTGTTCTGTTCCGTTCCGTTCCATTCCATTCCACTCTCTCTTCTCTTCTCTTCTCTTCTCTTCTCTTCTCTTCTCTTCTCTTCTCTTCTCTTCTCTTCTCTTCTCTTCTCTTCTCTTCTCTTCTCTTCTCTTCTCTTCTCTTCTCTTCTCTCCTCCCCTCCCCCCTCCCCCCTCCCCTCCTGCCATTCTGTATTCTGTGGCACATCAGCCCTCGGTTGCTGGCTTCCAGCCCCACCGTTTCTTCCTCCCTGGCGGGTGTGGGAAGGCAGGCGAGGACCAGGGCTTTCTGGCCCAGAGAGAATTAGGTTATGTCAGCTGGGGAGACAGCATGATCCGGCAGATAAGCCCTGGGTGCTGTTGGGTCAGAGGGCTGGCGGTAAGACATTCTTGGCAAGGGACAAGGAGATGACCTCAGGAGGGTTCAGCTCCACGTCTTGCTGGCCTGGGGGGGGGGGCGGGGGGGAAGGCCTGGCCTGGGACGGCGGGCGGGTTTGCAGATGGAGAGCTATCTGGAGAAAAGGATTTCCTTCCCGGTTCCTCAAATCTCCCAGGATTTTCCAAAGAGGAGAAAAAAACCCCTGATTGCCCTGCCTGGCAGATGAATAAATTCCATTTTATTTTGTTTTTTTTTAAATTGCCTTTGCTGTAGAAGTTCTGCTGCTTGATGAAAAGCAGGCCCCGGCGTTGTGAATTCACACAGCGCAATGAAAAGTTGATTGATTGATTTTAATTGTTTATTTGTATCCCGCGTTTGTTCTTACATATAACTCAAGGCGGCAAACATAGTCCGAGACAGTTTCCGCTTCCTTTTTTTTCTGATGACAACTACCCTGTGGGGTGGGGTGGGCTGAGACGGGGGGGGGGGACTGGCTTTCGTGCCTAAGGCGGGACTAGAACTCACTGTCTCCTGATGATTGGCCCAAAGTCACCCAGCTGACTTTCATGGCTCAGGCGGGACTAGAACTCACCGTCTTCTAGTGATTGGCCCAAAGTCACCCAGCTGACTTTCATGGCTAAGGCGGGACTAGAACTCAACGTCTCCTGGTGATTGGCCCAAAGTCATCCAGCCGGCTTTTGTGCCTAAGGCGGGACTAGAACTCACCGTCTCCTGGTGATTGGCCCAGAGTCACCCAGCTGGCTTTCATGGCTAAGGGGGGACTAGAACTCACCGTCTCCTGGTGATTGGCCCAAAGTCACCCAGCCGGCTTTCATGCCTAAGGCGGGACTAGAACTTACCGTCTCCTGGTGATTGGCCCAAAGTCACCCAGCCGGCTTTCATGCCTAAGGCGGGACTAGAACTTAACCGTCTCCTGGTGATTGGCCCAAAGTCACCCAGCCGGCTTTCATACCTAAGGCAGGACTAGAACTCACCGTTTCCTGGTGATTGGCCCAAAGTCACCCAGCCGGCTTTCATGCCTAAGGCGGGACTAGAACTTACCGTCTCCTGGTGATTGGCCCAAAGTCACCCAGTTGGCTTTCATGCCTAAGGCGGGACTAGAACTCACCGTCTCCTGGTGATTGGCCCAAAGTCACCCAGCCGGCTTTTGTGCCTACGGCGGGACTAGAACTCACCGTCTCCTGGTGATTGGCCGAAAGTCACCCAGCCGGCTTTCATGCCTAAGGCAGGACTAGAACTCACCGTCTCCTGGTGATTGGCCCAAAGTCACCCAGCTGGCTTTTGTGCCTAAGGCGGGACTAGAACTCACCGTCTCCTGGTGATTGGCCCAAAGTCACCCAGCTGCCTTTTGTGCTTAAAGCAGGACTAGAACGCCCGGCGACTGTCATTAATTTTGTCCACGTGACTGTGGGGACACTGCAATGGTCACAAGTGCAAGGACCAGTCTCCTGTCACGCCTTTCAGCATCGTACTAAATTTGCACAGCCATTAAAACGAAGGGTTGTAAACCCAGGACCACCCGTACCAACTCCTAAGGCCGGGGGAAAAAGTATTTCAAATCAACATTTTATGGGCAGAGGGTTGGGATAGATGATCTCAAGGGTCTCTCCCATGCATTGCATTTCTGTCAGAGGAAAGCCAATGGAATCGTCGGCCGATAGGTTACACAGGTCCGAGAAGGTACAAGGAACATGCAGGTTTTTTAACCCCCCCCCAAAGTCCCCCCCCTCCCGAGAAAGTAGCCACGAGGTCTCACCCAATTTTTATATCCGATCTCGGCAGGGCTGGTGGAACACGGGCGCAACTGGGCGGCCATCGCCAAGATGGTGGGCACCAAGAGCGAAGCCCAGTGCAAGAACTTCTACTTCAACTACAAACGGAGGCACAATCTGGACAGCCTCCTTCAGCAATACAAGCAGAAGGTGAGAAAGGGGCCGATGGGTGAGGGGTGGGTGGGCTGGGTAAGTCGAGGGCGGTGTGGTGGGGGAGGAGAGTAATGGCTGCCTGGAAGAAAAAAAGGGGGCTTTTCCCACCATCTTCCTTCAGAGAGACTTCAGGGGCTTCCTGTGCCACGAATTTCCTTCATTGGTTCATTCAGTCCATCATTTATCTCGTAATCTATTCGAAACCCATTGATTCATCCATCCGTTCATTTATTTGTCCGTCTGTCTGCCCGTCGTTCATTCTTGTTCATCGATTCATCTACCCATTCATTGTTTAGCCATCAGTTCTTCCATTGCATCCATTCATTATCCATCCATCCATCCATCCATCCGTCCATTCATCCATCCATTCAATATTTATCCACCCATCCATTCATTCATCATCCATCATTATTCATTCAGTCCTCATTTATCCATGCATTCGTTCATTTTCCATCAGTTCATTCTTCCATCCATCAGTTCATCCATTCACTCATCCATTCATTTGTTATCCATCCATTCAATATTTATCCATTCGTCTATGAATTCATTTCCCATTTCCCATCAACTCATTCTTCCATCCATCAATTCATCCATCTACTCATTATCCATTGATTCATTATCCATCCATTCAATACTCATCCATCCATCCATCATTTATCCATCATTATTCATTCATCTATGCATTCATTCATTTCCCATCAACTCATTCTTCCATCCATCAATTCATCCATCCATCCACTCATCCATTCATTCATTACCCATCCATTCAATATTTATCCATCCACTCATTCATCACTCATCCATCATCATTCATTCATTCATCTATGAATTCATTCATTTCCCATCAACTCATTCTTCCATCCATCAATTCATCCATCCTACTCATTATCCATTCATTCATTATCCATCCATTCAATAGTCATCCACCCATCCATCCTTCATCCATCATTATTCATTCATCTATGCATTCATTCATTTCCCATCAGTTCATTCTTCCATCCATCAGTTCATCCATTCACTCATCCATTCATTTGTTATCCATCCATTCAATATTTATCCATTCATTCATCTATGAATTCATTTCCCATTTCCCATCAACTCATTCTTCCATCCATCAATTCATCCATCTACTCATTATCCATTGATTCATTATCCATCCATTCAATACTCATCCATCCATCCATCATTTATCCATCATTATTCATTCATCTATGCATTCATTCATTTCCCATCAACTCATTCTTCCATCCATCAATTCATCCATCCATCCACTCATCCATTCATTCATTACCCATCCATTCAATATTTATCCATCCACTCATTCATCACTCATCCATCATCATTCATTCATTCATCTATGAATTCATTCATTTCCCATCAACTCATTCTTCCATCCATCAATTCATCCATCCTACTCATTATCCATTCATTCATTATCCATCCATTCAGTAGTCATCCATCCATCCATCCTTCATCCATCATTATTCATTCATCTATGCATTCATTCATTCATTTCCCATCAACTCATTCTTCAATCCATTAATTCACCCATCCATCCAATCATTATCCATTCATTCATTCAATATTTATCCATCCATTATTTCATCATCTGTCCATCCATTACTAATTCATACATCATTCATTTTCTATCAACGCATTCTTTCATTAATTCATCCATCCATCCATCTATCCATCCATCCAATTTTTATGGCCATCCATCTCAAACCAGCGATTCTGGTCCTCAATCATCCAACTCAGTTAAAACCAATTAAAATCACAACAGGAAAAAAAAACAGAATACTTAACAGTGGTCAACAGTGATTATAATCCGTAAATGTTAGCATACCCAGGAAACGGGACCCCTCCACTTGGGACCCCAGACCCAGGCATACCACCAAGTCTTTAAGACCTCCCAAAAACCCACAGGATTGAGGGCCAACCTAATCTCAGGAGGGGAAGACGATCCAGAAGCCTGGAATTGTGGCAAATAGGGTGTATCTCCCAATCCCGGCAGGATGAGATTTCCCGGCTAACGGGGCCCAAAGGACGCCCATCTTGGACATTGTTACCCCAACCCCTACGGAAGACCCCAGATTGCTGGTTTAAGATATTAGTGGAGGCAAGCCATCCAATCCACCCTCCTCTGGGTTAAAGCAGAGGATCCAGACCATGCATAATTCTGTATTTATTTAGTTAGTTTTGTCCTATTTACGTAGCATGTATCAGAGGGTGGTGACCCTTTGAGAGCGGTATGCAACGAAATTTCACTTTAATGTCTGCCGATGAGTGAACATTTAAAGGGAGAATAAAGTTATTATTGTATTAAAATGAAGACCGCACATTTAAATTCCAATTAAACTGATTTATCACTCAATGCCCGTCAACAAGAATCTAGTCAACTCCCAGTGGGCACTAAATTGGCGCTAGATAAGAGTCCACAAAATTCAAGAGACGTAGACCGCTTGTGGCAACGTTAAGGATTCCAGGCTGATTCCTCTCTCGACTCCTCCCCTGCTTCCTCCCCTACTACAGGCTCATTCATTTAGTGACCGTTTGAACTTACGACAGTGCTGGAGAAAAAAAAACTGACTTAAAACTGTTGTACTACCATTGCGGAATATCCCCACGGTCACGTGATCAAAATTGGGATACTGGCTCGTATTTATGACGGCCGCCGCGTTCCCGGGGTCACGCCATTCCACTTGTGCGGCCTTCTGACAAGCCAAGTCAACGGGGAAGCCAGAGTCACTTAACGACCGGGTGACTAGCTGAACCACTGCAATGATTCATTTAATGACGGTGGCAGTCATAATCCCACGATGGCTTTCTTAACAAACAAGACCGCTTAGCGACAACTTTTTTTTTTTAAATATCTTTATTAAATATTTACATATTTATAAAAAAAGAGAATAAACAATATACAAAACGTACACATAAAATGTCAGACACACATTAACAAAATAAGTATCCTAAATTAATATTTAAATTCTATAAACATTCAACACTTTAACATTTATGTCAACTGTCTGTTGACTCTTATTTAAATACAGTCTCTTTCTTATATCCATATAAATATAATTACGTTGTATAGATTAAATTACTATATAATTCAATAGTTGTCCATACCTTGTATTTCCTTTTTCAATTATTTGGACAAAGTTATCACTTACATTTCTAGTTTGGGTGATATATATCTTTACTTTCGGCAATTGTATATGTATATATAAATATATATTTGGGTCAGAGGATGAGTAAGGATATTATCTATTTCTTGTTTGATTGTTATTCTTTTGGTTTTATTTACTTTTTTTAGAGTTCCAAATTTTTTTTTTTTCCCTAGCCATTCGTACCATTTGTTCCAGGTCTGGTAAAATAATGTATCTTCCTTGTCCTGTATTTTAAGAGACAACTTTTTCTATTAAGACAAACATGTCAAACCCAAGGCCCGGGGGCCGGATGCGGCCGCGAAGCCATCCTGGAAGCAGTGAGGGAACGGCCCCCGCTGCCTTGTCCCTGGCCCAGGCCGGCCGGGAGCCAACGTACAATTTTGTGGTGGCCATCTATGCTGAAACGCATTCAGTCTTAGCTCCACAAGGCCGTCTGGAAACAGCGAGGAACCAGGAGAACCTTGAGCAGCAGCCTTGAGGAAGTGGGGCTGGGCTTGGTGTCGCGGGTGCTCGAGGGCCAGGCTGGGCATTTGACCTCTGCTGCCCAGGGCTCCGGGCAGCCCGCATCACCATCCAGCCCCCCCCTCACAATTCCTGAGAGGAACAGTGAGGCTCCTCCGGTGGACCATGCCTTGGCCCTTGCCCCGGTCCCACCCCCTTCTGCCAGAGACCCTCAGATCTGTCCCACTCCTGCCACAGGCATCCTTGACGCGAACGATGTAGAGCTGGCCACGCCCACCCAGCAGGCCACACCCACCCTGTCCACACCCACCCGGCCCCTTGAGGGCAACCGCAATGCTGATGCAGCCCTCAGTGACGTTGAGTTTGACACCCCTAGATTCAGATATAAACGGGAGGATGTCAACTATGTGCTTCAGTCCTCAGCTGAACGACCGTTCATTTAGTGACCGTTCAAAGTTACAATGGCACTGGGAAAAAAAACGCGTCTTGGGAGCGTTGCAGCATCCCCAGGGACGCATCATCAGACTTCGGACACTTGGCAACTGACTCCTCTTTATGACGGTCGCAGCGTCCTGCTGTGCCCCCTTTTGCCACCTTCCAACAAGCCAAGTCAGCCGGAGGAGCCAGGTTCACTTGACAGCCGGGTTACTAATTTGACAGCTGCCGTGGTCTGCTTAACAACCGTGGGAAGAAAGCTCGTAAAAACGGGAGGAACGTCGCTCGCTTAGCGAGAGACATTTTTTTTAAGCTCCGTTACGGTTTCGTAAGCCGAGGACGACCTGTCCAGGCGGAAGTTACACCGTCTCCCTTCCTTCCTAGAGTTCTCGAAGGCCGCGTGAGGAACGGGAAGTTTCGCAGTGCGAGAGCGTGGCGTCCACCGTCTCCGCTCAGGAAGACGAGGACATCGAGGCCTCCAACGAGGAGGAGAACCCCGAAGACAGCGAAGGTGGGTCTAGAACAGAGGTCCCCAAATTTGGGGGCACCAGGGACCGATGACATAAAGAGAAGTTTTTCCGCGGATCGGAGGGGGTGTGGTTTTGTGTGCTGCCTGCATCCCGCGGATGGGGCTTTCCTTGTTTGTGCGGACCGGTTGCTGGCATGCCGCGGCTCAATACCGCTCCATGGCCCGGAGGTTGGGGACCCCTGGTCTAGAACAGTGGTGGCAAAGCTATGGCACGCGTGCCAGAGGCGGCACTCGGAGCCCTCTCTGTGGGCACGCACACCGTTGCCCCAGCCCTGCCTCCCCCCATGGCCCCCTCCTCACCAGCAGCCCCTCTGGAGGAGAGTCGCCCCCAGGCGTGGCCCACACGGAGCAGCACAGCCAAGGACATAACCGGGCAGCAGGGACAAGACTCCGCCCTCGTGCCCCATAGCATGCAGATGCTGCGGGGTGTGGGCGGAGGGCGTGGCTGCCATGGCGCTGCCTGGGCGATCGGCGGGCCATGGAGGTGGTGCTTGGCCCTGCAGGTGGGCAGGGCAGGAGTGGCGCAGGCAAGGTAGGAAGTGGAGCGGGGACGAGGGGCGGGTTTGGGGCACTCGGTCTCTAAAAGGTTCGTCATCACTGGTCTAGAACATTGGCCCCGCAAACTTTTCTGCACCAGGGACTGATTCCTGGGCAGAGGAGGTTCAGCGGACCGGGGGTGGGTGGGCATGGTTTCATGTCCTGCCTGCATACACCTTGTTTGCGTGGACTGGTTTCCGGCCTGCCCCGGTCTGGTGCCGGTCCACAATCTGGGGGTTGAGGACCCCTGGTCTAGAAAGACCAAGGCTGTTCAGAGCCTCAGCACGGTGCCCGGTGGCCTTGGAAGGTCGGTGGTGCTGGATAATTTGAAAGGGAGGGTCAGCACTTTGCTTGATCCACTTGAGCAAGATGGGTGGGGCTGCAATCGTTAACAATCAATCAGAACAGCTGGAAGGGACCTTGGAGGTCTTCTAGTCCACCCCACCCCACCCCGCTCACAGGAGACCCCATACCATTCCAGACAAATTCCATGCTTGGCATGATTAGGAAGGGAACCGAAAATAAGTCAGCAAGTGTTGTATTGCCTCTGTACAAATCGATGGTGAGACCACACTTGGAGTACTGTGTACAGTTCTGGTCACCGCACCTCAAGAAGGATATAATGGAACTGGAAAAGGTGCAAAAAAGGGCAACAAGAATGATCAAGGAAATGGAGCGCCTCCCTTATGAAACCAGATTGCAACGCCTTGGTCTCTTCAGCCTTGAAAGACGGCGTTTAAGGGGTGACTTGATCGAAGTGTATAAAATCATGCATGGGATAGAAAAGGTGGATGGAGAAAAATTCTTTTCTATCACACAATACTAGGACAAGGGGGCACTCCCTAAAGCTCATAGCTAAGAAAGTGAGGACAAATAAAGGGAAATATTTCTTCACCCAGAGGGTCGTTGGTTTATGGAATTCACTTCCTGAAGGGGTCGTGACAGCTGTCAGCCTTGACAGCTTCAAGGCAGGGTCAGACAGATTCATGGAGGCCAAGTGTATCGGTGGCTATTAAAACGGATGTCCATGTGCCGCCTCTATGTTGGTTGAGGCAGGCAGGATTCCCTTGAGTACCATTTGTTGGGGGTCAAGGGAAAGGGAGGGTTTTGCCTTCTCTTTCTGCTCAAGATCCCCATGTACAATTGGTGGGCCACTGGGTGACACAGAATGCTGGACTCGATGGGCTTTGGCCTGATTCAGCAGGGCTCTTCTTGTGTTCTTATGTTCTTAAGTGGCTGTCCCGTCTCTTCATAAAAAACCTCCAGTGATGGAGCACCCACAATTTCTGGAGGCAACTTCTGTTCCACTGGTTGATTGTTCTCAACATCAGGAAATTTCTCATTAGTTGTAGATTGGGTCTCCCCTTGATTATTTTCCCCATCAAAGGGACCAACATTAATCTTGGGGATGTGATTGAATTCTGACATCAATCAGGAATCATAGAATCTTAAGCACAAAGGGCTGGAAGGGACCTTGGAGGTCATCTAGTCCAACCCCCTGCTCAGGCAGGAAACCCTATACCGTTCCAGACAAGCGTCTGTCCAGTCTCTTCTTCAAAACTTCCAGTGTTGGAGCATTCACGGCTTCTGGAGGCAGGATGTTATTCCAGTGGTTAATTGTCCTCACTGTCAGGAAGTTTCTCCTTAGTTCCAGGTTGCTTCTCTCCTTGATGAGTTTCCACCCGTTGCTTCTTGTCCTGCCTTCAGGCGCTTTGGAGAACAGCTTGACTCCCTCTTCTTTGGGGCAGCCTCTCAAATATTGGAATACCGCTATGACATCACCCAGATTGCGGTTGACATTCCTGTGTTGTCATACAGTTGAAGAAGCTTTTGGGTCACCATTGTTTAAACTGGTGTGTGTGTGTGTGTGTGTGTGCGCACGTGCGCAAACCTAGCCACTTTAAGAGTTGGGTATGGAATTTGGGTATGGCCACTTTAGAGAAAAGAAGGATTAGGGGTGACATGATAGCAGTAGTCCAGTATTTGACAGGCTACCACAAAGAAGAGAGGGGTCAGCTTATTCTCCAAACCATTTGAAGACAGGAGAAGAAACCACGGATGGAAACTGACCAAGGAGAGAAGCAACCTGGAATTAAGGAGAAACTGCCTAACGGTGAGGACAATTCACCAGTGGAACGCCTTGCCTCCAGAAAGTGGTAGGTGCTTCATTGCTGGAAGTTTTTACAAAAAAGAGTGGACAGCCATCTATCTGAAATGGTATAGGATCTCCTGCTTGAGCACGGGGTTGGACTAGAAGTCCTCCAACATCCCTTCCAGCTCTGCTGTTGTGCGATAATTTGTTATATTCAGATATTCTCAGCCTACTCTGTTATCCTTTTGTGTGCTTAACGGTCAACTTACTGCCTTTCCAGGTGCCGAAAACAGCTCCGATACGGAAAGTGCCCCATCTCCTTCTCCGACCGAGACTTCCAAACCTTCAGAGGATATCCCTCTGGATAGCAGCTCTTCCCGGATGACCCCCGAGGCGGTGGCTGAGCAGGACTCTGCCATGAAACCAGCCCCCAGCACCTCCCCTCCCTCAGCAACCCAGGGAACGAAGCCGGCCGAGAGCGAAGTGGCCGAGCTGCAGGTGAAAATCGAGGCCAAGTCCGAAGTGGAGGAACTGATGGAGACGGAGAGCAGGATCCCCATGGTGGACATCAAGCCCGTCCTCAACCTGGCTGCCGGCCCCAAAGTGGAGCCCGTAGAGGTGGACACCAAACCCCCGCTAGACATTCAAGTCAAGGTAGAGAACGAGGTCAAGGAGAGGGACGAGGACGAGCCGAAGGAGAAGCTGGAGCCGGACGGAGAGGATTTCGACTTGACCCGCCAGGCTGGTGCTCAGAGGATGGAGCCCAGCTCGGACAACGACAACGACTCCAGTGCCACTTGCAGCGCTGACGAAGAAGTGGACGGGGAGCCCGAAAGGCAGAGGTGAGGTCCAAGGCCCAACACGGGTCAATTGGTCTCCCATTTTGTCCACTCCCCAAAACTTGCCTATCTGTTTTCGCAATAGGGGTGAATATCCGTAGCTCAGGTGTAGGAGGAGGGTGGATATTTGATCTCCGAGCCTGCGGGTTGGTTTCCGCATGTTTGGTTAACCAGGCTAGCTAACATCGTCAGCGGAGTTTGGGGGGGGTCAGCGTCGGTGTTCGTCTGCCTATAAGGGCTTCAGGTGTGGGTGTGTCAAGGGAGGGCCTTGTGAGTCATCCGTGGGAGGCTTGTGATGCTTCTTGTGATGGGGAGGTTACATCAGATCAGGGTGGTTGGGAATGGGGGATTGCGCGGGATGGCTGTGATAGGCAGGTTCTGAGGTTTTTGCTTGAGAAAAACAATACAGGAAAGCAGTAGTTGCCTTCAAGCTTTACGTTTTTATTCCGCTGAATAGAGATGGACTCCTCTAAGTGAGAGGAGCCCCGAATGACAAGAAATCCTCGTATTTATTCTTTCTAATTACATAAGCAACCCATCCAGCAGAGCTGACAGACACAGGATAAAGATTTCACCCAGTAAGTCTGGCGTACTGTAGATAAGAAAGGAGAAAACAGAAGTAATAGTAGTAGTAGTAGTAGTAGTAGTAGTAGTAGTAGTAGTAATAATAATAATAATAATAAAGTTGGAAGGGACCTTGGAGGTCATCTAGTCCAACCCCCTACTCAGGCAGGAAACCCTATACCAGGGGTAGGCAACCTTGGCTCTTTTATGACTCGTGGACTTCAACTCCCAGAATTCCTGAGCCAACCATGCTGAGGGAAAGGGAGAGGTTTTCAAGCTGAGCCAGGCTGACTCAGGAATTCTGGGAGTTGAAGTCCACGAGTCATGAAGGGCCAAGGTTTCCTACCCCTGCCATATCCCATTTCAGACAAATGGCTGTCCAGTCTCTTCTTAAAAACTTCCAGTGTTGGAGCATTCACCGCTTCTGGAGGCAGGTTGTTCCACTGGTTAATTGTCCTCACTGTCAGGAAGTTTCTCCTTAATTCCTGGTTGCTTCTCTCCTTGATGAGTTTCCATCCGTTGCTTCTTGTCCAGCCTTCAGGCACTTTGGAGCATAGCTTGACTCCCTCTTCTTTGGGGCAGCCCCTGAGAAACTGGAAGGCTGCTCTCATGTCCCCCCTCGTCCTTCTCTTCCTTAAACTAAACATACCCAATTCCAGCAGCCGTTCCTTACATGTTTTAGCCTCCAGGCCCCTGATCATCTTTGTTGCTCTTCTCTGCACTCTTTCTAGAGTCTCAGCATCTTTTTTACATCGTGGTGACCAAAACTGGACACCGTATTCCAAGTGTGGCCTTACCAAGGCCTTGTAAAGTGGTATTAACACTTCACCTGATCTTGATTCTATCCCTCTGTTAATACAGCCCAGCACTGTGTTGGCTTTTTTGGCAGCTGCAGCACACGGCTGGCTCATATTTAAGGGATTGTCCACTAGGACTCTGAGGTCCCTCTCACAGTTACTACTATTGAGCAAGGCACCCCCTATACTCTACCTGTACATTTGGTTTCTCTTGCCTAAACGTAGAACCTTGCTTTTTTCACCCTTGAATTTCATTTTGTTAGATAGCGCCCAGTGTTCGAGTCTGTCTAAATCCTCCTGTATCCTAAGCCTTTCTTCTGGAATGTTGGCTATTCCTGTCAGCTTGGTGTCTGCAAATTTGATGATTTCCCCATTTATACCCTCATCCAAATCGTTGGATGAAGATGTTGAAGTAGCTAAACATGTTCCCTTTTGGGTGTTCCTCTAAAGATATCGTATGTTCTCGGGTGGGTTAGGACATTGGGTGTTGTTCTTGCTGTCCTTTCATGACCCTGCATCCAGGACTGTGCAAGTGGCCAGAGAGAGAGGGGCCATCTGTACGTATTTCACAATGGATACTGTCCCCTAAGTCCTGGTCATCAATTCAGGGTCGGTGCTGTCTCTGGTTGGCTGTGCGGTTCATTTGGATTCAGGGGGTTTGTAAGCTGATTGTAGGTCAGTGTGTCTGTTGTTGGCATGGCTTGAGGAGTGCCAGGCTTTGACGAACTCACGAGTGTGGCGGGTGGTAGTGTGGCCAATGAGTTTAGTGTCACTGCTGCTGTTCGTTGTCGATGTGGATAAAGATTGCGGATTTGGGATCATGGCGTTCGACTGCCAGCCGGTGTTCCTCGATCCTCGTTTTTGATGGACAGGATGTTTTTCCCATGTAGAATTGGTTGACCTACCACCAGCCCACCAACCCCTCGGAGTCCAAGTCAACTACACAGCCAACCAGAGACAGCACCCATCCTCAGCCATCCCGCGCAATCCCCCAATCAGTACTTCCACCTCCCAATCACCCTCACACCACCCCATCCAACACCCATCAGCAGCCTCTCACGGATGACTGACACCTGACCCATCACAAGACCCTCATTTGACACACCCACACCTGAAGCCCTTATAAACAGAACACTGACACCCCCTAAACCAGGGGTCCCCAACCGTGGCAACTTTAAGACCTGTGGAGTTCAACTCCCAGAATTCCCCAGTCAAGCGCAGTGGCTGTGGAATTCTGGGAATTGAAGTCCACAAGCTGGGGTCTTCAAACCTGGCCCTTTTATGACTTGTGGACCTGGCTGAGGAATTCTGGGAGTTGAAGTCCACAAGCAGGGGTCTTCAAACCTGGCCCTTTTATGACTTGTGGACCTGGCTGAGGAATTCTGGGAGTTGAAGTCCACAAGCTGGGGTCTTCCAACTCGGCCCTTTTATGACTTATGGACTTCAACTCCCAGAATTCCTCAGCCAGGCACGCTGACTGTGGAATTCTGGGAGTTGAAGTCCACAAGCAGGGGTCTTCAAACCTGGCCCTTTTATGACTTGTGGACCTGGCTGAGGAATTCTGGGAGTTGAAGTCCACAAGCTGGGGGTCTTCCAACTCGGCCCTTTTATGACTTATGGACTCATGCTGGTTGGGGAATTCTGGGAGTTGAAGTCCACAGGTCTTAAAGTTGCCAAGGTTGGGGACCCCCTGCCCTAAACTCTAGCCTGGTAACGAAACCAACCCACAAGCTCAGAGAACGAAGCTCCACCCTCACCTATCTGTACTCTTGGCTGATGGATGTCCACCCCATTCCTGAAATTCTGTAAAAAAAATACAGTTGGTCCTTGACTTACAGCAGTGGTTCTCAACCTATGGGTCGTGACCCCATTTGGGGTCGAACGACCGTTTCGCGGGGGTCGCCGGACACCGCGGTCCGCCATTTTGTTTTGGTTTTTTTGAACTTTTTTAAATTTTTTTTATTTTTTTAAAAAATTTTTATTTTTTTTCGGCATGCGCGCGCCGTGCATGTGCGGATCGGCCCGCCGCGTGCGCGCGCCGTGCATGCGCGGATCCGCCCGTCGCGGTCCGCCATTTTGTTTTTGTTTTTTGTTTTAATTTTCTTTTTGTTTTTTTTTAATTTATTTTTTTTATCGGCGCGCGCGTGCCGCGCATGCGTGGATCGACCCGTCGCGTGCACGTGCCACGCATGCGCAGATCCGCCCGTCGTGGTCCGCCATTTTTTTTTTTGAATTTTTAAAAAAAATTTTTTTTTATTTTTTTATTTTTTTCCGGCGCGCGCCGCACATGCGCGGATCGGCCTGTCGCGTGCCGCGCATGCGCGGATCTGCCCGACGCGGTCTGCCATTTTTATTTTTTTTCGGCGCGTGCGCCCCGCGCACGCGCGGATCAGCCTGGCGCGCGCGCGCCCGGGTCGGGGTCGCGGCGCGCATGGGCGGGGCAAGTGGGGTCTCAACCTGAAAAAGGTTGAGAACCACTGACTTACAGCCACCCCTTTAGTGACCGAAGTTACCACGGTCCTGGAAAAGAAGAGACCTATGACCATTTTTCATACTTAACGCCGTTGTAATATTGCCACGGCCACATAATCAAAAATCCGGACGCTTGGCAACTGCCTCGTAGTTATGATGGTTGCCGTGTCCCCTTTTGTGACTTTCAGACAAGCAAAGCCCATAGTGACTCACTTAACGACTGTGTGGCTAACTCAACAACCGCCGCAATTCTCTTTTAACAATGGTGGCGAGAAAGGTTGATAAAACGGGGCCAAAAAACGTACCGCTGCCGTTTTCCTCAGCAGCGGAAATTTGGGGCAGCAAATTGTGGGCATAAGTTGAAGCCCTCCCTTGCAGCGTTCGAGGGCCACCACAGTGCACAAGGAGGGCGGTGTGTAATGGAAAGTTTCCTGTGGCCTTGGGAGCGCTCCAGGGAAGGATCACCCACGGTTGGGCTTGCCCTGAAGCTGGTCCTCAATGTCAGCAGCGATCAAGTTACTAAGTTTCCCCCAGGTTTTTTTTAATCTCTCTTTGTGTTTTGTGTGTGTGTGTGTGTGTGTGTGTGTGTGTGTGTGTGTGTGTGTGTGTGTGTGTGTGTGTATTTTGGGAAAGGGTCTTTGAAAGTATGGTCTCTCTCTCCTCCCCTCTCCTCTCTCTCTTTTCCCCCTCTCTCTTTCTCTCCCCCCCCGTCTTTCTCTTTTTTCTCCTCTCTCTCTTTCTCTTCCCCCCTCAGTCTCTCTCTCTCTCTCCTCTTCCTCCTCCTCTTCCTTCTTCTTCTTCTTCTTCTTCTTCTTCTTCTTCTTCTTCTTCTTCTTCTTCTTCTTCTTCTTCTTCTTCTTCTTCTTCTTCTTCTTCTTCTTCTTTTCTCTCTCTCTCTCTCTCTCTCTCTCTCTCTTTTCTTCTTCTTCTTCTTCTTCTTCTTCTTCTTCTTCTTCTTCTTCTTCTTCTTCTTCTTCTTCTTCTTCTTCTTCTTCTTCTTTCTCTTCCCCCTCTCTCTTTCTCTCCCCCCCTTGGTCTTTCTCTCTCTCTTTTTTTTCTCCTCTCTTTCTCTTCCCCCCCCCTCTCTCTCTCCCTCTCTCTTCTTCTTCTTCTTCTTCTTCTTCTTCTTTCTCTTCCCCCTCTCTCTTTCTCTCCCCCCCTTGGTCTTTCTCTCTCTCTTTTTTTTCTCCTCTCTTTCTCTTCCCCCCTCAGTCTCTCTCTCTCTCTCTCTCTCTCTCTCTCTCTCTCTCTCTCTCTCTCTCTCTCTCTCTTCTTCTTCTTCTTCTTCTTCTTTCTCTTCCCCCTCTCTCTCTTCCCCCCCTTGGTCTTTCTCTCTCTTTCTTTTTTCTCCTCTCTCTTTCTCTTCCCCCCCTCAGTCTCTCTCTCTCTCTCTCTCTCTCTCTCTCTCTCTTTCTTTTCTTCTTTCTCTTCCCCCTCTCTCTTTTCCTTCCTTCCCTCTCGGTCTTTCTCTCTCTCTCTCTTCTTTCTCTTCCCTTCCTCTCGGTCTTTCTCTCTTTCTTTCTTTTCTTTCTCTTCCCCCTCTCTCTTTCCCCCTCTCTTTGTCTTTCTCTTTCTTTTTCTTTCTCTTCTCTCTCTCTTTCCCTTCCCTCTCTTTCTCTTCCCTTTCTTCTGTTTCTCCCTCTCTCTTTCTCTTTCTTTTCTCTCTCTTTCCTCTCTCCTCTTCCCCTCCTTTTGGTCTTTCTCTTTCTTTCTTTTCTCTTTCTCTTCCCCCCCTCTCGGTCTTTCTCTCTTTCTTTTTTCTCTCTCTTCCATCTCGCTTTCTCTTTCTCCCCCTTCTCTCTCTTTCTCTTTCTTTTTCTTTCTCTCTTCTCTCTCTCTTTCTCTCCCTTCTCTGTCTTTCTCTTTCTTTCTTCTCTCTCTCTTCCCTCTGTCTCTTTCTCTTCCTTCTCTTTCTCTCTGTCTTTCTTTTTCTTTTTTCTCTCTTCCCTTTCTCCTTCTCTTCCCCCCCTTGGTCTTTCTCTCTCTCTCTCTCTTTCTTTTCTTCTCTTTCCCCTCTCTCTTTCTCTTCTCTCTTCTTTCTCTTCTCTCTCTCTCTCTCTCTCCCTCTCTCTCTCTCATTCTCTCTCTCTCTCTTTCTCTTTCTTTTTCTCTCTCTCCAGCTTTGCAAGGGGAAGCCTCCTTTCCTGCGAAACCGTTTGCACTCAGTTCTCCAGGACAGAGAGATTAGTGTCGCTTGGGTGGCTGCCAGCTGGGGTTGTGTACTCCGTGACCCACAAAAGGCATCTTTAAAAAAAAAAAAAAAAAAAGCAGAGGAGGCTGGGAAAAACCTCCCACCCTCCTCCTCCGTTTTCTGCCTGTTTGCAAATTGGTATTTATTTGTTTTTTTGTTTTTTTTTAAAATGGATAAGGCTGCCTAACTCATGTGGTGATTCCGGGCAGCTTAGAGAAATAAAACCCCAGTGCCAAACCCAGTTAACCCCCTCCCTCCCTCCCTCCCTCCCTTCCTCCCTACACACACACACACACACAAACACACATATCCTCTCCTGGCAACAACAGCCACGCTGACCACATAAAGGCAATCCTTGACTTCACCCCCACAGTTGAGGCCAACATTGCTGTCGCTAAGCGGGACGGCTGTTAAAGGCGCCTCGCCCCATTTTACTACCTTCCCTTGCCACCGTTCTTAAGCGAATCGCCGCAGCTGTTAAATTAGTGACAACGGTCGTTAAGTGGATCTGGCGGCCTCTCCTCCCCCCTCCGTGACTTTGCTTGTCAGAAGGTCGCAAAAAAATACAGCAGATAGACCATATATAAGAGAAACACCAAACAAACAAAAGGTACTCGGAGTATACTTGAAGAGGGAAGGGAGGAGGGAAGAACGTTTACTAAAACAGATGTTTACAAAGATTAATACCTAATGTTGTATGCTATGTTCTAAGATGATTGTTTAGCAATAGGATCTTTGGTTTAATGTTGACCACATTAATATGGAACCAGATAAGAGAAACACCAATCAAACAAAGTGTAACAGGAGTATAGTTGAGGCTAGACGCGAGGGGTGGAACAAGGCTTACTAACTCAGACATTTTCAATGACTAATACCTAGTATTGTATATCAGGTGCCATGATGATTGCTGCACAATATGTTTTTTATGTTCAATGTTGATTGTTTTAATAAAAGAATTTTATATTAAAAAAAAAGGGGGATCGTGTGACTGCCGGGACGCTGCGCCCGTCATAAATAGGAGTCAAGTGGCCGAGCGTCCAAATTTTTATCTCGTGACCCCAGGGGGATGCTGCGACGGTCGTAAAGAGGAGGAGGACTTGCTAGCACGTGGGGATGAGAAGGGGGTGACTATCTGGGGCGGGCAGGGTTTCAGCTCCTTGGGGAGAAAGTGCATTTCCCGTGGATCCCCTGAGGCTTTCTGGGGCTCAACCAATTTGCAAAAGTCAACTGAGGCTGCGGGTTGTTTCGGAACTCGGGGTTGTTTTCTTGCGGACGTTTCATGACCCAGCTAGGGAACATCATCAGTGCTAGAAGGGAAGGGGGTACGTGGAGGGGAGGAGAAGAAGGGCAGGAACATGAGGAGGAGCAGGAGGAGGAGGACTGTGGGGTCCTTGGTGCTCTCTGAGCTTGGCGGCTTTCTTGCAGACGTTTCATGACCCAGCTAGGGAACATCATCAGTGCTAGAAGGGAAAGGGGTACGTGGAGTGGAGGAGAAGAGGAAGGGGAAGAGGAGAAGAAGGGCAGGAACAGGACGACGACTGTGGGGTCCTTGGTGCTCTCTGAGCTTGGCGGTTTTCTTGCAGACATTTCATGACCCAACTAGATAATATCATCAGAGTTAGTAGGGAGTGGAGTTTGTAGAGTGGAGGAGAAGAAGGGGAAGAGGAGAAGGGGGGAGGAGGAGGAGGAGGAGGAGGAGGAAGGGAGGGAGGGAGGGAGAGAAGAGGGAGGAGGAGGAGGACTGTGGGGTCCTTGGTGCTCTCTGAGCTGGGTGGTTTTCTTTCAAACATTTCAGTACTCAACTAGGGAACATCATCAGAGTTAGAAGGGAATGGGGTACGTGGAGTGGAGAAGAAGAAGAAGAGGAAGAGGAGGAGAAGGGGAGGGGGAGGAGGAGGGAGGGAGAGAGGAAGAAGGAGGAGGAGGACTGTGGGGTCCTTGGTGCTGTCTGAGGTGGGTGGTTTTCTTGCAGACGTTTCATGACCCAGCTAGGGGACATCATCAGAGTCGGAAGGGAAGGGGATATGTGGAGTGGAGGAGACGAGGAAGAGGAAAAGGAGAAGAAGGGCAGGAACAGGAGGAGGAGCAGGAGGAGGAGGACTGTGGGGTCCTTGGTGCTCTCTGAGCTTGGCGGTTTTCTTGCAGACGTTTCATGACCCAACTAGATAATATCATCAGAGTTAGTAGGGAGTGGGGTCTGTGGAGTGGACGAGAAGAAAGGGACGAGGAGAAGAAGGGTGGGGGGAGGAGGGGGGTCTGTAGGGTCCTAGGTGTTTTCTGAGCTTACTGGTTTTCTTGCAAACATTTCAGACGTTTCATGACCCAACTAGGTAATCTCATCAGAGTTAGTAGGGAGTGGGGAATGTGGAGTGGAGGAGGAGAAGAAGGGGAAGAGGAGAAGAATGCGGGAGGAGGAGAGGAAAGGAGGGCGGGAGGAGGAAGGAAGAGGAGAAGGAAGACTGGGGGGGGTCCCTTGGTGCTCTCTGAGTTCGGTGGTTTTCTTGCAGACGTTTCAACGCCCAACGAGATAACAACATCAGCGCTCGTTTCCTCTTTATAGAATATCTCATTTCCCCTTTATGCAGAATATTTCTGAGGGTATTTTTCTTCCTCCAGGATCTTTGCCATGGACTCCAAGCCTTCCCTTTTAAATCCCACCGGACCCCTGCTGGTGTCATCTGCAATTAAACAAGGGCCGATGGATCTACAGCAGCTTCAGCACCGGGCAGCTGTTATACCACCAATGGTGAGCGCTGGATAGGTGGGAGATGCATCCTCCCCTTTCTTCTCAGCCTAGAAAAAATGCAGACCAGAGGGGTTGCTGTTTCTCAGCCTTGGCAAATCGAAGAGGGGTGGGCTTCTTCTCCCAGAATTCCCCAGTCAGCATCCTTTAAGGAGGGTGGACTTCCACTCCCAGAATCCCCCAGCCAGGCATGCTTTAAGAGGGGTGGACTTCCACTCCCAGAATTCCCCAGCCAACCTGCTTTAAGAGGGGTGGACTTCCGCTCCCAGAATCCCCAGCCAGGCATGCTTTAAGAGGGGTGGGCTTCCACTCCCAGAATCCCCCAGCCAGCCATGCTTTAAGAGGGGTGGGCTTCCACTCCCAGAATCCGCCAGCCAGCCTGCTTCAAGAGGGGTGGGCTTCCACTCCCAGAATCCCCCAGCCAGCCATGCTTTAAGAGGGGTGGACTTCCACTCCCAGAATCCCCCAGCCAGCCTGCTTTAAGAGGGGGTGGATTTTAACTCCCAGAATCCCCCATCCAGCCTGCTTTAAGAGGGGTGGACTTCCACTCCCAGAATCCCCCAACCAGCATGCTTTAAGAGGGGTGGACTTCCACTCCCAGAATCCCCCAGCCAGCCATGCTTTAAGAGGGGTGGACTTCCACTCCCAGAATCCCCCAACCAGCATGCTTTAAGAGGGGTGGACTTCCACTCCCAGAATCCCCCAGCCAGCCAGGCTTTAAGAGGGGTGGACTTCCACTCCCAGAATCCCCCAGCCAGCCATGCTTTAAGAGGGGTGGACTTCCACTCCCAGAATCCCCCAGCCAGCCAGGCTTTAAGAGCGGGTGGATTTTAACTCCCAGAATCCCCCATCCAGCCTGCTTTAAGAGGGGTGGGCTTCCACTCCCAGAATCCCCCATCCAGCCTGCTTTAAGAGGGGTGAGCTTCCGCTCCCAGAATCCCCCATCCAGCCTGCTTTAAGAGGGATGGACTTCCCCTCCCAGAATCCCCCAGCCAGCCTGCTTTAAGAGTTGAAGTCCACAAATCCTAAAAGGGCCAAGTTGGAAGACCCCTGCTGTAAGTGGAGAATTACCTGTCCTTAAGCGTTGATCAATTGTGTTTGTCCCCGGTCGTAATGCAGGAACGGCTGCCCATCATGTCCGGCTTCCCCCCCAGCGGCTACACCCTCCTCCATCAGCACATCAAGGCTCTGCACAAGTCCAGCATCCTGGAAGAACAGCAACGCCAGAGGCAAGAGCAGATGGAGGTGGATTTCCGGAGGTCCTCCAGTCCCTGCGGCCTTTCAAAGAGCCCGAACGTCGAGTGGGATGGTAGGTGAAGGAGCTCCCCTCCCTATCGGAGGGCATTGTGGGAAACTGCTTTGCGCTGATCCTGGCTGGGGCTCCAAGTCATGGGCCGACTCTCCCGTCTCTCTCTCTCTCTCTGTGTGAACCATTAAATCAGGGATTGGGAGCATGTTAAGAAAGAGCTAAGGCACTGTCTCTCAGCCTAGACAAATGTAAGGGGAGTGGACTTCAACTCCCAGAATTCCCCAGCCAGCCATGCTTTAAAATGGGTGGACTTCCACTCCCAGAATCCCCCAGCCAGGCATGCTTTAAGAGGGGTGGACTTCCACTCCCAGAATTCCCCAGCCAACCTGCTTTAAGAGGGGTGGACTTCCGCTCCCAGAATCCCCAGCCAGGCATGCTTTAAGATGGTCGAACTTCCACTCACAGAATCCCCCAGCCAGCCTGCTTTAAGAGGGATGGGCTTCCACTCCCAGAATTCCCCAGCCAGCCTGCTTTAAGATGGTCGAACTTCCACTCCCAGAATCCCCCAGCCAGCATGCTTTAAGAGGGGTGGGCTTCCACTCCCAGAATCACCCAGCTAGCCTTTAAGAGGGGTGGGTTTCCGCTCCCAGAATCCCCCAGCCCGCCTGCTTTAAGAAGGGAGGGCTTCCACTCCCAGAATCCCCCAGCCAGCCTGCTTTAAGATGGTCGAACTTCCACTCCCAGAATCCCCCAGCCCGCCTGCTTTAAGAGGGGTGGGCTTCCACTCCCAGAATCCCCCAGCCCGCCTGCTTTAAGAGGGGTGGGCTTCCACTCCCAGAATCCTCCAGCCCTCCTGCTTTAAGAGGGGTGGGCTTCCACTCCCAGAATCACCCAGCCAACGTTCTTTAAGAGGTGGGCTTCCACTCCCAGAATCCCCCAGTCAGCCATGCTTTAAGAGGGGTGGGCTTCCACTCCCAGAATCACCCAGCCAACCTTCTTTAAGAGGTGGGCTTCCACTCCCAGAATCCCCCAGTCAGCCATGCTTTAAGAGGGGAGGGCTTCCACTCCCAGAATCCCCCCGCCAGCCTGCTTTAAGATGGTCGAACTTCCACTCTCAGAATTCCCAGAACCGGCTCTGGGGGGAATCCCAGGGGTCCCATTTCCTGAGTACATGATCCAACACATTTCTCTCACGGACTTTCCTCCTTCTCCCTCTCCCCCCCCCCCATTCCCCACTGCTCTCTCTTGGCCCAGGCCTGGGTCAAATCCCTGAAGGGAGAGGGAGACAGGGCTGAACATTTGATTTGCGGTCTTCTCCAGCTGTTTGACGCCAAGTTGACAAGCAGGCTATAAGTTTCACGGGGGATCATGGGAAACGGGGCAGGCCGAGGGAGGCCAGTCGGCCTTGCGTGACTGCCAAAACCCGGGAGCCCAGCGAGGCATGCAGCTGTTCTAAAAATAGAACTAGGCTTGCTGCGTGCCAGCAGGACCCTTAAACCATGTTTGGAATTGGGCATCGAAGCTTCTCCTGCATCGTAAATGGAGGATAGCCCGGCCATTTCTCTTTTTGGGCCGGCTTTGGCCTGCCAGTCAGAATTTTCTGACAGGTAGTCATGACAACGGGTCATTTAGTCAAGGTTTAAAGCAGGGGCCTTCCAACTTAGCCCTTTTATGACTTGTGGACTTCAACTCCAGGCACCCTGGCTGAGGAATTCTGGGAGTTGAAGTCCACAAGTCCTAAAAGGGCCAAGCTGGAAGGCCCCTGCCTTAAAGCCTCCTGGCTGAGGAATTCTGGGAGTTGAAGTCCACAAGTCATCAAAGGGCCAAGTCGGAAGACCCCCGTCTTAAAGCCTCCTGGCTGAGGAATTCTGGGAGTTGAAGTCCACCAGTCATCAAAGGGCCAAGTTGGAAGGCCCCTGTCTTAAAGCCTCCTGGCTGAGGAATTCTGGGAGTTGAAGTCCACAAGTCATCAAAGGGCCAAGTCGGAAGACCCCCGTCTTAAAGCATCCTGGCTGAGGGATTCTGGGAGTTGAAGTCCACAAGTCCTCAAAGGGCCAAGTTGGAAGACTCCTGCTTTAAAGTTACAAAGGCACTGGGAAAAAAAATGAGACTCAGGACCCTTTTTCACACTTAATGACCATGGGGGAGTTCAGATAATCAAAATTCAGATATAACGGTACCTTGGTGTCCATCGATAATTTGTTCCGGAAGACACAACCAATACTAAAAGCAACAGGTACCAGGAAAACCACGTGACCCGCTATTCCAGCCGGAAAAAATAGCGATTGGCGAGGCAGCTGATGCTGGAAAGGTTCTTCCTCGGAGAAAAACCTCCTGCTTCAGAGCGCACTGGACGCCGAATTCGACGCGTTTTGAAGCAGTCGAGTACCGAGGCAGGACTATCCTCGGCCACTGGCATGTATTTATGAAACTGGTCGTAAAGAAAGGCCGTGAAATGGGGCAAAACTCCCTTAATGACGGTCTTTTTTAGCAACAGAAATGTTGGGCTAAAGTCGTAAAGTCGAGGACTAACTGCGGAGTGTTTGGGGGGGTTTTTTTTTGTTTCCTATGTACATTTTTTTAGTATCTTGTTTAGTTTTGTATTTTTTTTAATCACTTTTTTTTACTTTGTATTTTAAGGCGCTGCAAGAAAGTTGGTAAAATAGGGACAAAACTCACAACAAATGTCTCACTTAGTAACAGAAATTTTGGGCTCAGTTGTGGTCCAAAAGTCAAGGACTACTGTACAAGTTCTCTCTCTCTCCCCTCCCATCTGTCTCTCCATCTTTCTGTCTACCTCTATCATCTCCTTCTATTTATCTATGTCCCTCTCTTTCTCTCCATCTCTCTCACACACACACACATATATTTCCTTCTATTTCAGTGGTTCTCAACCTTTTCCGGGGCTCGACCGCGGCCCGCACTGCGCATGCGCGGTGCGACGGGCGCATTGCGCATGTGCGGCGCGACAGCCCGCATCGCAAAGGGGAAAAAAATGGCGGGCCAAAAAAAATGGCGGGCCTGCATCGCGCATGCGCAGCGCGATGGCCTGCATCGCAAAGGGAAAAAAAAATGACGGACCCCAAAAAAAAATGGCCGACCCAAAAAAGAAAAATGGCTGACCCCCCCAAAAAAATGGCGGGCCCGCATCGCGCATGCGCAGCACAACGGCCCGCATCGCAAAGTGAAAAAATGGCGGATTAAAAAAAATGTCCGACCCCCCCAAAAAATGGCGGGTGCGCATGCGCGGCACGATGGCCTGCATCGCAAAGGGGAAAAAATGGCGGACCCCCCCAAAAAATGGCCAACCAAAAAAAAATGGCGGACTGCGGTGTTTGGCGACCCCCACGAAATGGTCGTTTGACCCCAAATGGGGTCGCGACCCACAGGTTGAGAACCGCTGTTCTATTTATATCTCTCCATCTCTCTCTCTCTCTCTCTCACACACACACACACACACACACACATCTCCCTCTATTTATCTATATCTCTCCATCTCTCTTTCTCTCCATCTCTTTCTCTCTCACACACATCTCCCTCTATATCTCTCCATCTTTCTCTCTTTCTCCATATCTCTCTCTCTCACACGCACATCTCCCTCTATTTATCTCTCTTTCTCTCCATCTCTCTCTCTCACACACACATATATTTCCCTCTATTTATCTATATCTCTCCATCTCTATCTCTCTCACACACACACACATCTTCCTCTATTTATCTATTTATCTATATCTCTCCATCTCTCTTTCTCTCTCACACACACACACATCTCCCTCTATATCTCTCCATATCTCTCTCTCTCACACACAAACACACACATCTCCCTCTATTTATCTATATCTCTCCATCTCTCTTTCTCTCCATCTCTTTCTCTCTCACACACATCTCCCTCTATATCTCTCCATCTTTCTCTCTTTCTCCATATCTCTCTCACACGCACATCTCCCTCTATTTATCTCTCTTTCTCTCCATCTCTCTCTCTCACACACACATATATTTCCCTCTATTTATCTATTTATATCTCTCCATCTCTCTTTCTCTCCATCTCTTTCTCTCTCTCACACACACACATCTCCCTCTATATCTCTGCATATCTCTCTCTCTCACACACAAACACACACATCTCCCTCTATTTATCTATATCGCTCCATCTCTCTCTTTTTCTCTCCATCTCTCTCTCTCACACACACACATCTCCTTCTATTTATCTATATCTCTCCATCTCTCTCTTTCTCTTTCCATCTCTCTCACATACACACATCTCTATTTATATCTCTCAATCTCTTTTTCTCTCTCCCTCTCTTTCTCTCTCACACACATCTCCCTCTGTTATCTATATTTCTTCATCTTTCTCTCTCCATCTTTCTCTCCTTCTCTCTCTCACACACACACATGTCTATATCTCTCCATCTCTTTCTCTCTCCATCTTTCTCTCTCACGCACATCTCCCTCTTTTATCTATATCTCTCCATCTCTCTCTCTTTCTCTCTCACACCCACACATCTCTATATCTCTCCATCTCTCTCTTTTTCTCTCTCTCCTTTCTCACACCTTCCCAGCCGGCTTCCGACCAGCAAAGTCAATGAAGGAAGCCAGATTCCCTTAATGACCGCCTGGTTCACTTAACAACTGCAGTGATTCACATCACAATCGTGGAAAGAAAGGTGGTAAAACAAGGCAAAACTCACCTAACAATAGAATCTCACTTAGCAAGAGAAATTTTGGTCGTAAGTCGAGGACTAACTGTGGGGCGTTGTCGTTTTTTTTTGTTTTTTGTGGTTTCCTTTATCCTTTTAAAAATACCTTGCTTAGTTTTGTTGTATTTTTTTATCTTTTTGTGGGGGGGACTTTGTATTTGAAGGGGGGTGAATGAAAATTGAAATTTAAAAAAAAATGTACTGCAGAGAAAGATTCTCTGTCTGCCTGATGCCCCTCGCGTAACGGACGCTGTTCCTTTCCTCTCCCCCCCCAGCCAAGACCGTGGCCTACATGCCTTACTCCGAAGTCAAGCGGGCCATGGATCAGGAAGCCCAGATGCAAAACGCAGCGGCCCGCGCGGGCTCCCCCTACCGCCTGTCTCCCCGGGAGATGAACAAGGCTTCTCCCCAGCCGGATATGAACGCCACCCGCTACAGTGTCCCACCAGGTAACTTTCGCCCCCGGGCCCCTCCCTTGGCTGCAGTCTGGAACTCGCAGTTTGGGCTCCTTAGTGCCCTCTGAGCTGGGTGGTTTTTCTTGCAGACGTTTCACGATCCAGCTAGGTAATGTTATCAGAGGTGGAAGGGCTGGCAGAGAGAGGAGGAGGAGGAGGAGGAGGAGGACAGTGGCGTCCTTGGTGCTCTCTGAGCTTGGATTTTTTTTTGCAGACGTTTCATGACCCAACTAGGGAACATCATCAGTGCTAGAAGGGAGGAGGAGGAGGAGGAAGAAGGAAGAAGGAAAGGACTGTGGATGTTTTTTTGCAGACGTTTCATGACCCAAGTAGGGAACATCATCAGTGCTAGAAGGGAGGAGGAGGAGGAGGAAGAAGGAAAGGACTGTGGATGTTTTTTTGCAGACGTTTCATGACCCAACTAGGGAACATCATCAGTGTTAGAAGGGAGGAGGAGGAGGAAGAAGGAAAGGACTGTGGATGTTTTTTTGCAGACGTTTCATGACCCAACTAGGGAACATTATCAGTGCTAGAAGGGAGGAGGAGGAGGAAGAAGGAAGACGGAAAGGACTGTGGGGGTCCCTGGTGGTCTCTGAGCTGGGTCGTTTCCTTGCAGACGTTTCATGACCCAACTAGGGAACATCCTCAGTGGTAGAAGGGAGGGGGGGGTTGTTCGCTGTTTTTATACGCTTGCTACGTCAGTATTTATTAGACTGTCTTTTTCTTCTTGGTAAGTTCCTTGATTAGGCTGTTGTTTGCTTTAGCCACTGCATATCAACAGGGAGCAATCCCCCCACTTCCCTTCCAGCACTGATGATGTTCCCTAGTTGGATAATGAAACATGTACATCAAAAGAAGCTTAATAATGATAATAATAATAAAGTTGGAGGGGGCCTTGGAGGTCATCGAGTCCAACCCCCTGCTCAGGCAGGACCCCTACACCATTTCAGACAAATGGCTGTCCAGTTTCTTCTTAAAAAGTCCTCTAAGGTCCCTTCCAACTTTATTATTATTATTATTATCATCATCATCTCTTTCTCCTCCTCTTCTCTGCACCACCCCACTCCCTTCTAGCGCTGATGTTACCTAGCTGGGTCATGAAACATCTGCAAGAACACAATCAAGCTCAGAGGGCACCAAGGACCCCAAGTCTTCCTCCTCCCTCCCTCCCTCCCTCCCTCAGAGAGCACCGAGGACCCCACTTCAACCCTGACCTTCTATCGATAACATTTATCCTATGTTGTTTTTTTTAAACTTTCTCCCTCCAGTCCTCCAGCCAGCTCCCCATCAAGTCATCACAAATCTCCCGGAAGGGGTCCGGCCCCCACCCACCCGGCCCACCCGGCCGCCCCCACCGCTGATCCCCTCCTCCAAGACGGTGGTGCCTTCAGAGAAGCCCTCCTTCATCATGGGAGGCTCCATTTCACAAGTAAGCAGAAAAGAGAAAAGAAATGTTTGTTTGTTTCGGTCGGTCTTCTCTGTTGCAGAAGCTCAAGGCTGGATGGAAGTCACTTAAGGTAGTCCTTGAGTTAATCACCATTCTAGTTCGTCTCGTTTAATGAAGGACCGGGGGGGGGCAGGATAGCAAGTCTTCCAGTATCTCAGGGGCTGCCCCAAAGAAGAGGGAGTCAGGCTGTTCTCCAAAGCACCTGAAGGCAGGAGAAGAAGCAACGGGTGGAAACTAACCCAGGAGAGAAGCAACCTAGAACTAAGGAGAAACTTCCTGACAGTTAGAACAATTAACCAGTGGAACCACCTGCCTCCAGAAGCGGTGAATGCTCCATCACTGGAGGTTTTTGAGAAGAGATTGGACAAGCATTTGTCTGAAATGGTATAGAGTTTCCTGCCTGAGCAGGGGGTTGGACTAGATGACCACCAAGGGCCCTTCCAACTTTACTATTATTATTAACAACTTGCCTCCAGAAGCCGTGAATGCTCCAACACTGGAAGTTTTTAGGAAGAGACTGGACAGCCATTTGTCCGAAATGGTGTAGGCTTTCCTGCCTGAGCAGGGGGTTGGACTAGATGACCTCCATTATTCTGTTAATTCTTGTCCTATTGTTCAAAGTCACAATGGCACTGAATGAAGGGACTTATGGCTGTTGTCAGCGCCCCCTGCAGTCACATGAAGAAAATTTCACTGCTTGGCAGCCTCCCCCACACTTATGACCGCAAGGATGCTTTAATTGCCCCCTCCCAAACTCTCTCCCACCATCTACAGGTAGTCCTCGGCTTAACCACCAAATTTTCTGTTGCTAAGTAAGATATTTGTCAGGTGAGTTTTGCCTCATGACAATCTTTCCACAACTGTCAAGTGAATCACTGCAGTCGTTAAGTGAATCTGGCTTCCTTCGTTGACTTTGCTGGTCGGAAGCTGGCTGGGAAGGGGAGAGAGAGAGAGAGAGAGAGAGAGAGAGAGATGGATGAAGAGAGAGAAAGAGATGGAGATAGAGAGATATAGATAAATAGAGGGAGATATGTATTTGTGTGTGTGAGAGAGAGAGATGGAGAGAAAGAGATAATAGAGAGATGTGTGTGAGAGATGGATAGAAAGAGAGATGGAGAGATAGATAAATAGAGGGAGATGAGAGAATAAGAGATGGAGATAGATAAATAGAGGGAGAGAGAGAGAGAATAAGATGGAGATAGATAAATAGAGGGAGATGAGAGAATAAGAGATGAAGATAGATAAATAGAGGGAGAGAGAGAGATAGACAGATGGACAGATAGATAAATAGAGAGAAAATAAGAGATGGAGATAGATAAATAGAGGGAGAGAGAGATAGACAGATGGACAGATAGATAAAGGGAGATGAGAGAATAAGAGATGGAGATAGATAAATAGAGGGAGAGAGTGATAGATGGAGAGATAGATAAATAGAGGGAGATGAGAGAATAAGAGATGGAGATTGATAAATAGAGGGGGAGAGAGTGATAGATGGATATAAAAGGATAGAGATAGAAAGATGGAGAGATAGATGGGAGGGGAGAGAAAGATGGAGAGATAGATAAATACAGGGAGATGAGAGAAAAAGATGGAGAGATAAATAGTGATAAATGGAGAGATATAAAAGATGATAGAGGTAGAAAGATGGAGAGACAGGTGGGAGGGGAGAGAGATGGAGAGATATAGTTAAATAGAGGGAGAAAGAGAAGAGAGAGTGATAGACGGGAGAGATAAAGAGATGATAGAAGTAGATAGAAAGATGGAGAGACAGGTGGGAAGGGGGAGAGAGAGAGAGAGAGAGAAAATTAACACATGTAGTCCTTGACTTATGACCACAACTGAGCCCAAAATTTCTGCTACAAAGTGAGACATTTGTTAAGCGAGTTTTGTCCCTCTTTTACAATCTTACAGCCCCAGTTATTAAGTGAATCACTGCAGTTGACGTAAGTCACACGGTCAATTTTGATCACTTGCCCGGGGGGGGGGGGACGACAACATAAGTGTCAAGAAAAACACCGTGAGTCACTTTTTTCCAGTGCCGTCGTAACTTTCGTCACTAAAGGAACGGTTATAAGTTGAGGACTACCTACAGGCCTCTTGGCCACCCTGATCTGTGTGTTCCCTGCCCTCCCAGTTCAGCCTACCCATAGCAGGCTGGCGTGGCCCCTTTGCGAAGAGGCCACACAATTTTTTTCCTCCCAGGGTCACACACACAACCGTTTCCTTGCGGGGACCCGGCAAAGGCAGCCTGCCGTGTCCTCGGCCGCCTCACGAAGGGCCAGGGCAGGCCCGCCTCATCCGCAGTGGGAGCGAGGAGGTCAGCCGGGGCAGCAGAGGGCAGGGCCTCGCTGGCCCGCGAGTGCCTGCGCTCAGACCCGCTGCGGCTGGGGCACCGTGGGACACACTGCAGCTTCACGCTAAGCTGCTTGGCCAGGGCAGCTGAGGCTTCAGGTTGCGCCGTGGGTCGAGGGCCTCGTGCAGCCCCAGAGCCCAGCCACACCCAGAAGCGGTGCCCCCCCAGCCCTACAGGTGTGGGGGCTGCTTGTCACCTGGCAGAGCCAGAAGGGCATGGGTGGGGGGAGGTGGGGGGAGGGCAGTTGAAGAACTTGCACCCCTTTATTTTCTCCAGGCTTGGAGTTGGGAGGGCCCTTAATTGGTGGGCGGTAGAATTTGGTAAATGCCGGTAGTGGGGAAGGGCCCTGAAAGCTTTCCCAGGGCCTTTTCGCCTCTTTAAATTTTGTGTTCCATTTTTTGCTTTTTAACGTTTTATCGTGTGTCGCTTTTTGAGAGAGATGGGAGGATAGATAGATAGATAGACAGATAGACACACACACAGACAGACAGACACACAGAGAGAGATACATACATACCTATAGAGAGAGAGAGATACAGAGATAGATATACAGAGATAGATAGATAGATGATAGAGAGAGAGAGAGAGAGAGGTAGATAAAGATATAGATGATAGACAGACAGACAGACGAATGATGGATAGATATAGTTAGGTGTGTGAGAGAGATACATACATATATAGAGAGATAATAGAGAGAGACACAGACAGACATAGACAGATAGAGATAGATAGATAGACAGACAGACAGACAGATACACAGACAGACAGACACAGAGAGAGAGATACATACCTATATATAGAGAGAAACAGAGATAGATATACAGAGATAGATAGATAGATAGATAGATAGATAGATAGATAGATAGATAGATAGATAGATAGATGATATATATAGAGAGAGGTAGATAAAGATATAGATAGATAGACAGACAGACGAATGATGGATAGATAGATATAGTTAGGTGTGAGAGAGATACATATAGAGAGAGATAGAGAGACAGACAGACAGACAGACAGACATAGACGGATAGAGATAGATAGATAGATAGATAGATAGATAGATAGATAGATAGATAGATAGATAGATAGATAGATAGATAGATAGATAGATAGATAGATAGATAGATAGATAGACAGATAAATATATGGATAAACACAGCCAAATGAGAGAGAGAGTAGATAGATGATAGACAAATAGAGATAAATAGACTGACATAGAGAGAGAGAGATGATGATAGACAGACAGACACAATAGGTAGATAGATCATAGAAACAGCCAAACTGAGTGAGTGAAAGAGATATAGTAGATAATCAGATTAATATAGAGGAGAGAGATTAATATAGAGGAGAGAGATAGGGAGAGAGATAATAATAGATATACACAGTAGGTAAAGAGATGATAGACAGATAAATAAATAGATAAACAGACAGCCAAACTCAGAGAGAGAGAGAATAGACGATAGACAGATAAATATAGATAGACACACAAACACACACACAGTCAGTAAATAGATGATAGCATAAATATAGACTGACAGAGAGAGAGAGATGATGACGATGGATGGATGGTAGATACAGTAGACAAATGATAGACATAAAAATAGATACGTGGATGGGGAGGGGAGAAAGAGATGATAAACAGATAGACGTGGAGGATTCAGATGGCTCTTCGTATTGACAGCCTCCAGCAAAACGGGGGTCCTCAGAACAAGCTGGATTTCCAGCAGCAGCAGTTCCAGCCCACCTGGCCGGCAGCCCAGGCACACCTCCGTAGAGACGAAGCACGCGTCACACCTGCGCTCTCCCCAGCGTCATTTGCGACCCATTCCGCCTGCGGTCCACCTGCGGGATTCCTCTTATCGACCCACCGCTGGATCGCAGGCACACTCACCCCAACTTCACCCTGTTCCGGCACGTAATTCTCTCCTCTCTAAGATGTCCTTTCCCTCCCACTCGTAGGGAACACCGGGCACTTACCTGTCCCACAGCCAGAGCTCTTACGGTCAGGAGCCAGCCAAGCCACCTGGAGGCTCCATTTCGCTCGGCTTGCCAAGACAGCAGGATTCCAAGTCAGGTAAATCAAGGACGATAGGAGGGCGGACACGGCCTCGGCTTCTGTGCAGGTGTGCAGAAAGCAGGGGCTCCTTGGCTTTCCAAAGCCCAGCTAGATTTGGGGGGGGGGTGGTCTTAAGACGGAAAGGTAGCACTAGCAACAGCTCTTAGACTTATATGCCGCTTTAAAGTTCTTTGACCGCCCTCTCTAAGCAGTTTATAGAATCAGCCTATTTGCCCCCAACAACCTGGGTCCTCGTTTTACCGACCTCGGAAGGATGGAAGGCTGGGTCAACCTCAAGCCGGTCAGGGTCAAACTCGTGGCAGTGGGCAGTCAGCCTGCAATGCTGCATTATAACTACTTCCTGCCTTCCTTCCTTCCTTCCTTCCTTCCTTTCCTTCCTTCCTTCCTTCCTTCCTTCCTTCCTTTCTTCCTTCCTTCCTTTCTTCCTTCCTTCCTTCCTAAGCAACAGCACTTAGACTTATATACCGCTTCATATAGTGCTTTACAGCCCTCTCTAAGCAATTTATAGAGTCAGCATATTTGCCCCCAACAATCTGGGTCCTTATTTTACTGACCTCGGAAGGACGGATGGCTGGGTCAACCTCAAGCCGGTCAGGGTCAAACTCCTGGCGGTGGGCAGTCAGTCAGCCTGCAATGCTGCATTATAATTACTGTGTTACCACAGCTTCCCTTCCTTCCCGTTTTCCTTCCTTCCTTCCTTCCTTCCTTCCTTCCTTCCTTCCTTCCTTCCTTCCCTCCCAAGCAACAGCACTTAGATTTATATGCCGCTTCATATAGTGCTTTACAGCCCCCTCTAAGCAGTTTATAGAGTCAGCCTATTTGCCCCCAACAAATTTTACCGACCTCGGAAGGACGGAAGTTTGAGTCAATTTTGAGCCGGTCAGGATCAAACTGCTGGTAGTGGGCAGTCAGCCTACAATGCTGCATTATAACTACTGTGTTACCACAGCTTCCTTCCTTCCCGTTTTCCTTCCTTCCTTCCTTCCTTCCCGTTTTCCTTCCTTCCTTCTCATTTTTCTTCCTTCCTTCCTTCCTTCCATAGCCCTTAGACTTATATACCGCTTCACAGCGCTTTACAGCCGCCTCTAAGCAGTTTACAGAGTCAGCCTATTTGCCCCCAACAATCTGGGTCCTCATTTTACCCACCTCAGAAGGACGGAAGACTGAATCAGTCTTCAGCCGGTCAGGATCGAACTCCGGGCAGTGGGCCTGCAATACTGTATTCTAACTATTGCGCCACCATGGCGAAGGAAGGAAGGAAGGAAAGAAAGAAGGAAGGAAGGAGAAAAGGGAGGGAGAGAAAGAAGGAAGGAGGGAGGGAGGGAAGGAGAAAAGGCAGGGAAAGAAAGAAGGAAAGGAAGGAAGCAATAGCACTTAGACTTATATACCGCTTCACGATGCTTTACAGTCCCCTCTAAGCGGTTTACAGCCTATTTGCCGCCAACCATCTGGGTCCTCATTTTACCGACCTCGGAAGGACGGAAGGCTGAGTCCACCTGGAGCCGGTCAGGATCGAACTTCCTGGCAGTGGGCAGAGTCAGCCTGCAATACCGCATTTTAACCACTGCACCACCAGGGCAGGCCTGAGTCTCAGGATTTGGCGTTGGTGGTTTGGAAAACGGACCCCTAGCCAAGATCCGACTCCTGTGTGCCTGGATGCTCTGAGGCTCTGTGGGAATGGGTTGTTGTGTGTATCTTACAACACCTCCTTGCCTTCTTTGCAGTTTCCCTGCCGTACATCAAGCAAGAGGAATTTTCACCCCGGAGCCAAAACTCACAGCCCGAAGGCCTGTTGGTAAGAGCTCAGCACGAGGGAGTCGTCCGAGGTAAGCCAAGATTGAATTAAGGAAGAAAATGAGCGTGCTTGAGATTGTATGAGCCGGTCTTTTAAGGACACCCTGTTCTGGGGGGGGGGTGTCCTCGGTGATGTCTGAACTTGGTGGTTTCCTTGCAGATGTCTCATGACCCAACTAGGTAATTTCATCAGTGCTAGAAGGGAGTGTGGGTTTGCTCTCCGTTAAAATGGCTTGCTCTGTCAGTGTTGGTGGGGGGTGAGAATAGACAGACTATCAGCCACGAGTAGACATGTAGAGACAGCAATAGCACTTAGACTTATATACCGCTTCACATCGCCTGGCAGGCCTCTTTCAGCAGGTTACAGAGTCAGCATTTTGCCCCCAACAATCCTATCCTATCCTATCCTATCCCATCCCCACTCCACTCCATTCCATTCCATTCCATTCCGTATTCTATTTTCTATTCTATTCCATTCCATTCAATTCCATTCCATATTTTCTACTCTATTCCATTCCATTCCGCTTTCTATTTTCTACTCTACTCTACTCTACTCTACTCTACTCTACTCTACTCTACTCTACTCTACTCTACTCCACTCCACTCCACTCCACTCCACTCCACTCCACTCCACTCCACTCCACTCCACTCCACTCCACTCCATTCCATTCTTTCTACTCTATTCCATTCCATTCCGCTTTCTATTTTCTACTCTACTCTACTCTACTCTACTCTACTCTACTCTACTCTACTCCACTCCACTCCACTCCACTCCACTCCACTCCATTCCATTCCGTATTCTATTTTCTATTCTATTCCATCCATTCAACTCCATTCCATATTTTCTACTCTATTCCATTCCATTCCGCTTTCTATTTTCTACTCTACTCTACTCTACTCTACTCTACTCTACTCTACTCTACTCTACTCTACTCTACTCTACTCTACTCTACTCTACTCTACTCTACTCTACTCCACTCCACTCCACTCCACTCCACTCCACTCCACTCCACTCCACTCCATTCCATTCTTTCTACTCTATTCCATTCCATTCCGCTTTCTATTTTCTACTCTACTCTACTCTACTCTACTCTACTCTACTCTACTCTACTCTACTCTACTCTACTCTACTCTACTCTACTCTACTCTACTCTACTCTACTCTACTCCACTCACTCCACTCCACTCCACTCCACTCCACTCCATTCCATTCCATATTTTCTATTCTATTCCATTCCATTCTATTCCTATTCTATTCTATTCCTATTCTATTCTTCTACTCTATACTTATATTCTATATTCTTACTCTATATTCTATATTATATTCTATTGTTCTACTCTACTGTATACTCTATACCCCATCCCATCCCTTCTATTCTATTCTATTCCATTCCATTCCATTCTATTTATTCCTATTCTATTCTTCTACTCTATACTTATATTCTATACTCTATATTCTATATTATATTCTATTGTTCTACTCTACTGTATCTCTATACCCCATCCCTTCTATTCTATTCTATTCCATTCCATTCCATTCTATTCTATTCTATTCCTATTCTATTCTTCTACTCTATACTTATATTCTATACTCTATACTCTATATTATATTCTATTGTTCTACTCTACTGTATACTCTATATCCCATCCCATCCATTCTATTCTATTCTATTCTATTCTATTCCATTCCATTCCATTCCATTCCATTCCATAGTTTCTATTCTATTCTATTCTATTCTATTCCATTCCATTCCATTCCATTCCATTCCATATTTTCTATTCTATTCCATTCCATTCCACCTTCCTTGCCACCCTTCTTAAGTGAATCACTGTGCTTGTTAAATTAGTAACGTGCTTGTTAAGTGACTCCGGCTTCCCCATCAACTTGGCTTGGTCTCAAAAGGTGATCACATGACACTCCCCCCCCCCCCGCCGGGGACACGGCCACCGTCATGCATACAAGTCTGTTGCCAAACGGCTAAACTTTCATTCCCCTGATCACGGGGATGCTGCAGCAGCCATCAGCGTTGAAAAACGCTCCTAGGTCTCATTTTCTTCAGCGCCGTTGTAACTTTGAGCAGTCCCTCCACCTACCGTTATCTACAGTAGTGGCCAAAATTGTGGAAAAATTTTGGGAAAAAGTGTATTTTTGAGGTTTGATGGCTAATAATACCCCTTTTTTGGGGGGAGCAGTACCATAAAATTATATATCAATGGAAAGATCATTTGATCAAGGATGTCATGCAACAAAGTTCGTTCAATTATCTGTACTGCATTCTATGAAAAGATGTAGCCAAATAACCAGAAGAAGGAAGCAGACCTTGCTTAGGTTGATCTCAGGTGGCTTTCCTTCATCTGATTGTAGCCAATGAGCATGAGTGTTTAGAGAGCCAATCGGGTGTCCTCTTGTTTTGGCAACAAACCAATCAGATCACAGTAGGATCCAGGGACTATCAAGTTGGTTGGGTTTTTGGTATTCTTTCCTTGAGTGAGCTTCCAAAACGCAATAAAATTAAAGTCATGGTGCAAAGAGTTGACTGGTCGCCCAGAAAGCGACGTAAAATAGTATTTATTAAGCGAACAAAGCTACAGTTATAAAGAAACTGGAAGGAAAATGGGTGGAAACTTAACCAAAGGTGGCATTATAAAGCCCTTCATGGCTTGGGACCAGGATACTTACGGGACCGCCTTCTGCCACATACTTCCCTACGACCGGTGAGAGCGCACAGGGTCAGCCTCCTCCGGGTCCCGTCAGCGAAACAATGCCGTCTGGCGGGCCCTAGGGGGAGGGCCTTCTCTGTTGTGGCACCCGCCCTCTGGAACCAACTGCCCCCTGAAGTCCGCGTTTCTCCCCCGGCCTTCCGGAAAAATCTAAAAACTCATCTTTGCCGGCAGGCCTGGGGGTGACTGTGGTTGATTGTTGAATTGAATGTGTGGGGTTTTTTTATTGATTTTTTTTTTTTAGATATATTTGTTTGGGTTTTTTATGGTACTTCACTGTTATATATATGTTGTTAGCCGCTCCGAGTCCCTTGGAGAGGAGCGACATACAAACCCAAATCAAATCAAATAAATAAATAAATAAATTTCTACTGTACACGTTTCCCAAAAGGCTTCCACAATTTGGGCCACGACTGTGCCTATTGCATCTGTCCTCCGTGCCCTTTACCTGGCCTTGTTACTCCCTCTGCTGGTCCATCGTCACTCTTGTCCTCTTCTCTTCCGCTGCCCTGCAGGTACAACCACCATCCAGGAAGGGAGCATCACCCGGGGGACCCCCGCCAGCAAACTGTCCATGGAAGCGATGCCTGCTTTGCGCGGCTCCATCACTCAGGTACTCCCACCTTGCGCCGTTGGCTTTCCCGATCCTTCCGTCGGCTCGGTGGTTTTCCTGAGTTGACAGCTAGTCCTCGACATACAACATAGAATTGAGGCCAAAGCTTATTCCGTGAAGTGAGAAACTTTTGTTTCTGCCCGATTTTTCGCCACAGCGCTTAACTGCAGTTATTAAGTTAGGCCATTTTTCTCCTCTTCGGCCAGCTTCAGGATACAGGTAGTCCTCGACCTAACGACCACAACTGAGCCCAGCATTTCTGTCATTAAGCGAGACATTTGTTAAGGGAGTTTGGTCCCTGTTTTACCATCTTTCTGGCCACGGCTGCTAAGTGAATCCACGGCAGTTGATAAGGTAGTAACCCGGTTGTTAAGTGAATCCATTGACTTTGCTGGTCAGAATGTCGCAGCAAAAGGGGACGCCGGGACGCGGCAACCGTCACAACTGCGAGTCCGTTGCCGAGAGCCTGAATTTTGACCGCGCATTTCGTGGGGGGGGGATGCTGCAGTGGTCGTAACAGTGGGAAACGGTCCTAAGTCTCGTTTTTCAGTGCCGTTGTAATTTCCAACGGTCACTAAATGAACTGGCGTAAGTCGAGGGCTACCTGCACTCTCTGGAGCAACCTAGGTGTTTATCAGCAGAAAAAGCGAAGGGGTTTTCTCCCCTACACCACCACCCCCCCGCCTTTCCACATGCTGTTTTCATCAGCATCAATTTGAGCCTGGATATCTAGGCATAATAATAATAACAACAACAACAACAACAACCACTTGAACACCATCATCGGCATTGACAAATTCGCCTTTAGTCAATTGCAATAGGCGGCCTTACTAGGAACTGCTTCCATCCTGCGACGAGATCTGTCATACCATCAAACATCCACATCTGCCTATCCCAGGTCCTTGGTAAGGACTCAATAGGTAGACAAAATGCCAAATCCAGTCTGAACACCTGGCTCACTGTGTGATGATCTATAGTAGTAGTAGTAGTAGTAGTAGTAGTAGTAGTAGTAGTAGTAGTAGTAGTAATAAATAATAACAACAAGAACAACACAACAATAATGTAGAGTAGAATAGAATGAAAAAAGAATAGAGTAGAATAGAATTGAATAGGAAATAGAGTAGAATAGAAAATAGAGTAGAATAGAAATTAGAGTAGAATAGAATAGAGTAGAGTAGAATAGAGTAGAATAAAATAGAACAATGATGGCGAACCTTTTAGAGACCGAGTGCCCAAACTACAACCCAAAACCCACTTATGCATCGTCGGGTGCCGGGTAGGTGTGGCCCATTGGGTGGGCGTGGCTGCGGTGGTAACGGCAGACTGGGTGGGACTAAAAAGTTCAATCAGTCAATTCCAACTTTGCAAGATCTTTTTTTTTCCTGCGAGAAGGTGAAATTGACTGATTGATTGAACCTTTTTTTTTTTTTTGCACACGGCGGCGGAGGCCTAAAGCAAAAAGGTTTTATAAAACCCAGCTGAAGGCCCAGGACTGGGACGACGGTGCTCGTGCCCACAGAGGGGGCTTCGAGTGCCGCCTCTGGCACCCGTGGCATAGGTTCGCCACCACTGGAGTAGAATAACAATAGAATAACAATACCAAAAAAAACTGGAGAATATAACAAACTACGAAAAACCTGCAAGTCGAAACAGAACGACTGTGGCAGAAGAAGAGCACATGGCTAGCCATAGGCGGCAGCCGTGGGTGCAATCCCGAAACATCCGCAGTACCCCTTAAAAACCATCGGCATTGACAAATTCCCTATCGGTCAGTTGCGAAAGGCAGCTGTCCACGTTGCCCCCTTGCCCTCCGATTAATCTTTTTGGAAGGGTGGATTAAAACGTCTTTCCACGGCAGGGAACCCCGGCTTTGTCCCAGCCTGCAATTGCAGCGGATGTTCTGCTCAAAGGCACCATCACCCGTCTGGCTACGGAGGACAGCAGTCCGGAGAAGAGCCGAGAAGAGATGGCCACCTCCAAAGGCCACGTCATTTACGAGGGGAAGAGCGGCCACATTATTACCTACGATGGTGAGTGCCGAGGCGGGAGGCTCCAAATCCCCCACGTGCTGCTTGAGGGGGATGCACCACGGAAGCTGGGCCAGGAAAATTACGCTCCGTTAGGGTCCTTTAGTGCTCTCTGAGCTGGGTGGTTTTCTTGCAGACGTTTCGTGATCCAGCTAGGGAACATCATCAGGGCTAGAAGGGAGGAGGAGGAGGAGGAGGAGGAGGAGGAGGAGGAGGAGGAGGAGGAGGAGGAGGAGGAGGAGGAGGAGGAGGAGGAGGAGGAGGAGGAGGAAATGGACTGTGGGGTCCTTGGTGCTCTCTGAGCTGCGTAGTTTCCTTGCAGATGTTTCATGACCCAACTAGATGACATCATCAGTGCTAGAAGGGAGGAGGAGGAGGAGGAGGAGGAGGAGGAGGAGGAGGAGGATACTGGAGTCCTTGGTGCTCTCTGAGCTGGGTGGTTTTCTTGCAGACGTTTCATGATCCAGCTAGGGAACATCATCAGAGCTAGAAGGCAGGAGGAGGAGGAGGGCTGTGGGGTCCTGGGTGCTCTCTGAGCCTGGTGGTTTTCCTGCAGACATTTCATGACCCAACTAGGTAGCATCATCAGTGCTAGAAGGGAGGAGGAGAACTGTGGGGGTCCTGGTGTTTTTTGAGCTGGGTGGTTTTCCTGCAGACATTTCGTGACCCAACTAGGTAACGTCAGTGTTAGAAGGGAGGAGGAAGAGGAGGAGAAAGAAGAAGAAGAGGAAAAGAAGAGATAGAGAAGGAAGAGAGGAGGAAGAGGAAGAGATAGAGGAGGGAGGAGGAGGAGGAGGAGGAGGAGGAGGAAGACTGTGGGGGTCCTGGGTGCTCTCTGAGCTTGGAGGTTTTCCTGCAGACGTTTCATGGTGTTCCCTAGTTGGGTCGTGAAACGTCTGCAAGAAAACAACTGAGCTCAGAGGACACCAAGGACCCCCACAGTCCTCCTCTTCTCCCCTCTGCAAAGCCCACTCCCTTTTAGCACGAGTGATGTTACCTAGTTGGGTCGTGAAACATCTGGAAGAAATCCCAGAGAGCACCAGGGCCCCTCAGTTCAACCCTGAGCTACAAATATCGCCTTCCGTGGAAAAAATATTTCCATTTTCACTAAGAGAATCCAAGGGGAATGGTTTTCCATTGCACGCTCTCTCTCTCTCTTTCTCTTTCTCTGTCTTTCTCTTTCTCTCTTTCTTTCTCTCTCTCTTTCTCTCTTTCTCTCTCTCTTTCTCTTTCTCTTTCTCTTTCTCTTTCTCTTTCTCTCTCTTTCTCTCTTTCTTTCTCTTTCTCTTTCTCTCTCTCTTTCTCTCTCTTTCTCTTTCTCTCTCTCTCTCTTTCTCTTTCTCTCTTTCTCTTTCTTTCTCTCTCTCTCTCTCTCTTTCTCTCTTTCTCTTTCTCTCTCTCTTTCTCTTTCTCTCTTTCTCTCTCTTTCTCTTTCTTTCTTTCTCTTTCTCTCTTTCTCTTTTTCTTTCTCTTTCTCTGTCTCTCTTTTTTCTTTCTCTCTCTCTTTCTCTCTTTCTCTTTCTCTCTCTCTCTCTTTCTCTTTCTCTCTTTCTCTTTCTTTCTCTCTTTCTTTCTTTCTCTTTCTCTTTCTCTTTCTCTTTCTCTTTCTCTTTCTCTTTCTCTTTCTCTGTATCTGTCTCTCTTTTTTCTTTCTCTTTCTCTCTTTCTCTCTTTCTCTCTTTCTTTCTCTCTCTTTCTCTTTCTCTCTTTCTTTCTGTTTCTCTCTTTCTCTTTCTCTGTCTCTTTTTTCTTTCTTTCTCTTTCTCTCCCTCTCCCTCCCTCCCTCCCTCCCTCCCTCCCTCCCTCCCTCCCTCCCTCTCTCTCTCTCTCTCTCTCTCTCTCTCTCTCTCTCCTTCTCAACAGCCATCAAGAATGTCCGGGAAGGAACGCGGAGCCCAAGGACCGCTCACGACATGGGCCTCAAACGGACCTATGAAGCCATGGAAGGAAACATCAAGCAGGCAATGTCAATGAGAGAATCTCCCGTCTCGACACCTTTAGAAGGTAAGCTTGGCTAGCAAATTCCTCCTTGTTTGCAAGAATTGGGTCTGTCCAGTGGAATGAAGAGAAGGACTAGAAGTAACATGATAGCAGTCTTCCAATATCTTAGGGGTTGCCCCAAAGAAGAGGCAGTCAAGCCTCCTGAAGGCAGGACAAGAAGCAACGGATGGAAACTCATCCAGGAGAGAAGCAACCTGAAACTAAGGAGGAATTTCCTGACAGTGAGGGCAATTAACCAGTGGAACTGCTTGCCACCAGACATTGTGGGTGCTCCGTCAGGTTTTCAAGAAGAGGTAGCCTCTGAAATGGTGTAGGGTGACCTGCGTGAAAATCAGAATCAGCTGGAAGGGACACTCTATATATCATTTCAGACTGTCCAGTCTCTTCTTAAAAACCTCCAGCAATGAAGCATTCACCACTTCTGGTGGCAAGCTGTTCCAGGGGTTAATTGTTCTCATTGTGGGGAAATTTCTCCTTAATTCCAAGTCAGGTCTCTCCTTGAGTTTTTTTCCATCTGTTGCCCTCCCTGTCTGGAATGGAATGGACAATGGAATGGAATAGAATAATAACTTTATTGTCACTGTGACTGAACACTAATCAGCATTTCATTAAAATGAAATTTTATTGCATTGAGCTCTCCAAGGCTCACCGCCTCCAATACACACTACAATCAGGGGTTCTCAACCTTGGCAACTTTAAGACTTGTGGACTTTGCTGGCTGAGGAATTCTGGGAGTTGAAGTCTTAAAGTTGCCAAGGTTGAGAACCCCTGCACTACATAAATATGGCAACCATAAATAAAATAAATCAGTTGTTAAGAAAAGCGCCGTTGGGATATATTCTGTTCTATTTTGATGTGTCTTAGCCGGCCAGTCTTTTTTTTTTTAAAAAAAATATTTTATTGATTTTATAATTTTAAACAACAAAAAGAGAAAAAGTCAATACATTCTTTCTCAACTTCCTCCCACAGTAAAACCAACATACATTCTTTTAAATGCATATATACAATACTTTAAGTAACTATGGGTGTTGCTCGGCAGTACCCCCCCACCACCACATCCCCTTTCTTTCTCCCTCTCCTACTTCCCTCCTCCTCACCTCCCTCCCTCCCTCTCTCCACCCTCCTCTCCTCCAACCATCCTACTTCCTTCCCTTCTTTCACTCCTCCCTCACGACCCCCTCCAGATGTAGTACAGAGGTACCGTCCGAGCAACCCTTCATCTATAAGTAAATATTTCTTTCTATATATTACAAGTATTACAGTTGAGTACGTTATTAAAGCCCCCCAACCTACCCACCCCCCACTTCCCAGAGTGAATACAGGGTAAAGAAAAAAAGAAAAAAAATATATTAAACAAAATTATTATATAAATCCTAATATAACTGTATGCTAAATACAATTTCTTAGATTGATATTTCCCTTGAATATACTCTATCCACTTTTTCCAATCTAACATATATTTTTCATTCGAATAGTCTTTCAAATATGCAGATATTTTGTTAGCTGGCCAGTCTTGATGGTCACACCGATGTGCAGACGCTGCGTGGTTCCTGGACAAAATGAAGCTTCAGAGAATGTTTCTGGGATAGAAATGTATTGCTGTTGGCTTCCTCGGAAATGTGGTGCAATTCACCAAATATCGTTGAAACAGGGAGCTGCTTGTTTTCAGTCATGGCACTTCTGTCTTTTAGGCTTAATCTGCCGGGCTGTCCCTCAAGGCAGTCCCCACTCCGACATGAAGGAGAGGACTGTGTTGGCGGGCTCAATAATGCAAGGTAAGAAAAAGACCAATGCTCCACTGCCTTCTCTCACCACCCTTTCCCCCCTCCATCTCTTCTCTCCTAACTGCTTGCCTTCAGACCTTGTGGGTGCTCCATCACTGGAGGTTTTTAAGAAGAGACGGGACAGCCATTTGTCTGAAATGGGATAGGGTTGCCTGCCTGAGCAGGGGGTTGGACTAGATGACCTCCAAAGTCCCTTCCAACTTATTATTATTGATATTATTGATATTATTATTATTATTATTATTACTGTTATTATTATTACTGTTATTATTAGTCAAGGAGAGAAGCAACCTAGAACTAAGGAGAAACTTCCTGACAGTTAGAACAATTAACCAGTGGAACAAACTGCCTCCAGAAGCAGTGAATGCTCCAACACTGGAGGTTTTTAAGAAGAGAATGGACAGCCATTTGTCTGAAATGGGATAGGGTTGCCTGCCTGAGCAGGGGGTTGGACTAGATGACCTCCAAAGTCCCTTCCAACTTATTATTATTGATATTATTGATATTATTGATATTATTATTATTATTATTATTATTATTATTATTATTATTATAGTTATTATTAATCAAGGAGAGAAGCAACCTAGAACTAAGGAGAAACTTCCTGACAGTTAGAACAATTAACCAGTGGAACAAACTGCCTCCAGAAGTGGTGAATACTCCAACACTGGAAGTTTTTAAGAAGAGACTGGACAGCCATTTGTCTGAAATGGGATAGGGTTTCCTGCCTGAGCAGGGGGTCTGACTAGATGACCTCCAAAGTCCCTTCCACTTATTATTATTAATCAAGGAGAGAAGCAACCTAGAACTAAGGAGAAATTTCCTGACAGTTAGAACAATTAACCAGTGGAACAACCTGCCTCCAGAAGTGGTGAATACTCCAACACTGGAAGTTTTTAAGAAGAGACTGGACAGCCATTTGTCTGAAATGGGATAGGGTTTCCTGCCTGAGCAGGGGGTCTGACTAGATGACCTCCAAAGTCCCTTCCACTTATTATTATTAATCAAGGAGAGAAGCAACCTAGAACTAAGGAGAAATTTCCTGACAGTTAGAACAATTAACCAGTGGAACTCCTTGCCTCCAGAAGTGGTGAATACTCCAACACTGGAAGTTTTTAAGAAGAGACTGGACAGCCATTTGTCTGAAATGGGATAGGGTTTCCTGCCTGAGCATGGGGTCTGACTAGATGACCTCCAAAGTCCCTTCCAACTTATTATTATTATTATTAATCAAGGAGAGAAGCAACCTAGAACTAAGGAGAAATTTCCTGACAGTTAGAACAATTAACCAGTGGAACAACCTGCCTCCAGAAGCGGTGAATGCTCCAACACTGGAAGTTTTTAAGAAGAGACTGGACAGCCATTTGTCTGAAATAGTGTAGGGTTCCTGCCTGAGCAGGGGGTTGGATTAGATGACCTCCAAGGTCCCTTCCAACTTTTTTTATTATTATTATTATTACGATTATTATTACAATTATTATTACGATTATTATTACTGTTATTATTAATCAAGGGGAGAAGCAACCTAAAACTAAGGAGAAACTTCCTGACCGTGAGAACAATTAAACAGTGGAACAACCTGCCTCCAGAAGTGGTGAATGCTCCAACACTGGAAGTTTTTAAGAAGACACTGGACAGCCATTTGTCCGAAATGGTATAGGGTTGCCTGCCTGAGCAGGGGGTTGGACTAGATGACCTCCAAGGCCTCTTGCAGCTATGTGATGATGATGATGATGATATGATGATGATGATGATGATGATAGAGTTGGAAGGGACCTTGTCATCAAGTCCAACCCCCCCCACTCAGGCAGGAAACCCTATACCATTTCAGACAAATGCTTGTCCAATCTCTTCTTAAAAACCTCCAGTGATGGAGCATTTACCACTTCTGGAGGCAAGGAGTTCCACTGGTTAATTGTTCTCTCTGTCAGGAAATCCCTCCTTAGTTCCAGGTTGCTTCTCTCCTTGATCAATTTCCATATGTTGCTTCCTGTCCTGCCTTCAAGTGCTTTGCAGAATAGGTTGACCCCCCTCTTCTCTGTGGCATCCCCTCAAATATTGGATCACTGCTATCATGTGTCCCCTCCCTCGTCCTTCTCTTCATTAGACTAGACCGGGGGTAGGCCACCTTGGCTCTTTTATGACTCGTGGACTTCAACTCCCAGAATTCCTGAGCCAGCCATGCTGAGGGGAAAGGGAGAGATTTCCAAGCTGAGCCATGCTGGCTCAGGAATTCTGGGAGTTGAAGTCCACGAGCCATGAAGGCCATAGTTCCCCCATGCTGGCTCAGGAATTCTGGGAGTTGAAGTCCACGAGTCATCAAAGAGCCAAGGTTGCCTACCCCTGGACTAGACATACCCAATTCCAGTAATCGTTCTTTATATGGTTTAGCCTCCAGTCCCCTCATTATCTTTGTTGCTCTATTCTATTCTATTCTATTCTATTCTATTCTATTCTATTCTATTCTATTCTATTCTATTCTATTCTATTCTATTCTATTCTATTCTATTCTATTCTGAATTCGATTTGATTTGATTTGATTCTTTTTTCTATTTTATTTTATTCTATTCTATTCTATATTCTATTCCATTCTATATTCTACATTCTATTCTATATTCTATTTTCTATTCCATTCCATTCCAGTCTTTCATTCTTCTCTTCCTCTTCTCTTCTCTTCTCTTCTCTTCTCTTCTCTTCTCTTCTCTTCTCTTCTCTTCTCTTCTCTTCTCTTCTATTCTATTCTATTCTATTCTATTCTATTCTATTCTATTCTATTCTCTATTCCATTTTATATTCTACATTCTATTTTGTATTCTATTCTGTTCCAATCCAATCCCAACCCTAATCCTGCGATCCTCTCTCTCCCACAAAAGGCACCCCGCGATCGACCGCTGAGAGCTACGAAATCGGGCTCAAGTACCCGAAGATCAAGAGGGAGTCTCCCCCCATGAGGACCTTTGAGGGAGCCATCACCAAGGGGAAGCCCTATGACGCGGTCACCACCATCAAGGAGATGGGGCGCTCCGTCCACGAAATCCCCCGGCAAGACCTGTTGAATCAAGAAAGCCAGAAGGCCCCTGACCTCGTCCCTCACGTCCGCCCCATCATCGAAGGATCCATCTCCCAGGTGAGCAAAAACCTGGAGGCCGCCGTTGGGAGAAAAGCTCAAATCCTACAGTCCCTTTTTTGGAAGCAATTGTCGAGGTCACAAAGTCTCACCCCTATTCAGGGCGAGCTTCCAGATCGCCATCAGATGGTCGTCTGTTCTTCTAATGTTGTTGTTGTTAGTTGCGAAGTTGTGTCCAACCCATCGCGACCCCATGGACAATGTTCCTCCAGGCCTTCCTGTGCTCTACCATCTTCGGGAGTCCATTGAAGCTCCCGCCTCCTGCTTCAGGGACTCCATCCAGCCACCTCCTTCTCCGTCGTCCCCTTCTTCTCTTGCCCTCCATCTTTCCCAGCATCAGGCTCTTCTCCAGTGAGTCCTTCCTTCTCCTTAGGTGGCCAAAGGACTTGAGTTTCAACTTCAGGATCTGGCCTTCTAAAGAGCAGTCAGGGTTGATCTCCTCCAGGCCTTCCTGTCCTCTACCATCTCCTGGAGTCCATTGAAGCTCACGCCTCCTGCTTCAGGGACTCCCTCCAGCCACCTCCTTCTCTGTCGTCCCCTTCTTCTCTTGCCTTCCGTCTTTCCCAGCATCAGGCTCTTCTCCAGTGAATCCGTCCTTCTCATTAGGTGGCCAAAGGACTTGAGTTTCAACTTCAGGATCTGGCCTTCTAAAGAGCAGTCAGGGTGGATCTCCTCTAGGACCAACCGGTTGGATCGCCTTGCAGTCCAGGGGACTCGCAGGAGTCTTCTCCAGCACCAGAGTTCAAAGGCCTCCATTCTTTAGCGCTCAGCCTTTCTTACGGTCCAACTTTCACAGCCCTACGTTGCAACTGGGAAAACCATGGCCTTGACTCTACGCACTTTTGTTGGCAGGGTGACCTCTCTGTTTTTTAGTAACATAAGAACCTAAGAAGAGCCCTGCTGAATCAGGCCAAAGCCCATCGAGTCCAGCATTCTGTGTCACACAGTGACCCACCAATTGTACATGGGGATCTTGAGCAGAAAGAGAAGGCAAAACCCTCCCTTTCCCTTGACCCCCAACAAATGGGACTCAAGGGAATCCTGCCTGCCTCAACCAACATAGAGGCGGCACATGGACATCCGTTTTAATAACCACCGATACACTTGGCCTCCATGAATCTATCTAGCCCTGCCTTGAAGCTGTCAAGGCTGACAGCTGTCATGACCCCTTCAGGAAGTGAATTCCATAAATCAACGACCCTCTGGGTGAAGAAATATTTCCCTTTATTTGTCCTCACTTTCTTAGCTATGAGCTTTAGGGAGTGCCCCCTTGTCCTGGTATACTCTTAGTATACTCTTAGTATACTCTTCTAATGTAGATAGTCCTTCTATTACAACAGATTGTTTAATAACCATTCATAGTTACAACGGAAGTGAAAAAAGGAGCTGTTTTTAATAACATTTTATTAATTTTCCAGTTTTACATTTAAGTATTTAAAAAGCAACGTGGTGACTGGGTTAATCAATAGTTCGATAACAAAATCTTTAGTGCAAGTCTCAGGTTAGGACATCCGATATTTCTTCTCTTGTTCCCTTAACGTTTACCGTCTCGTATTCAAGCTAGTACGGTTCTTATTATAGCAGCTCAGTTAAAAACATCATTATTGCATTTATCAGTAAATTTTTTAGCTTATACGTATCTTAATTACATTCCATCTTCATAAAACAATCCATATCCTGTTATTGGTTGATGGGCCATCTGACCCCACTGCCAAGATGCAGGCAGGCATTGATTTAACCGCCATTCCAACACCATGCTGAGTTTCTCCGCTACGTACCCCCATTCTCCTCTCTTCTCCAGGGGACGCCCATCAAGTACGAGAGCAGCTCCTGCCAGTCAGCCATCAAGCACAACGTCAAGTCCCTGATCACTGGGCCCAGCAAACTCTCGCGAGGCCTCCCGCCCATGGAGATAGTCCCCGAGAACCTGAAAGTGGTGGAACGCGGGAAGCACGAAGACCCCAAGGCTGGAGAGATCCGCTCTCGCCACACCTCGGTGGTCAGCTCGGGGCCCTCCGTCCTGCGGTCCACGCTCCACGAGGCTCCCAAGTCCCAAGTCAGTCCCGGGATCTACGAGGACCCCAACGCCAGGAGGACGCCAGTGGGCTATCAAAGCCTGTCCAGAAGTTCACCCATGATGAACCGCGGCGAAGGTAGGCAGCCTACCTACCGTTGTGGCTTCCGTTAACGGTCAGCGGGGACGAGGGAGAAAAAAATGGATCAGTTGAGCAGGCAATATATTAACCATCCACCTGTTCTGAGTCTCTGGAACTCAGAAAGACTTTAATTGGTTATATTCGTATTTTTTTTTAGTATTTCAGCATGGGTATTAATGGCTCCCTCCTGTGGGACCGTCTGCTGCCCCATGAATCCCAGCGGCCAGTTAGGGCCCACAAAGTCGGCCTTCTCCAGGTCCAGTCAGCCAGACAGTGTCGCCTGGCGGGGCCTAGGGGAAGGGCCTTCTCTGTTGCGGCCCCAGCCCTCTGGAACCAACTTTCCCCCCCCCCGGAGATCCGTGCCGCCCCCACCCTCTCCGCCTTTCGCAAATTACTCAAAACACACCTCTGCCGGCAGGCCTGGGGTAGTTAACATCTTGCCCCAAGCCAGTGTATGTCTGTGTGTATGCTGAATGATTGTTTTTTTTAAAAAAATTAAGAGGTTTTATATTTACATGTATTTTTATATGTTGATTTCTACTGTGTTGTGAGCCGCCCTGAGTTCTCCGGAATAGGGCGGCATAGAAATCGAATAAATAATAATAAATAATAATAATAATAATATTGCTCTACAGGTGCTCCTCGGCTTACAAATATTTGTTTAGCGAGCTTCCAGTTGCTAAGCAAGATATTTGCTAAGGGAGTCACTCTCGGTTTTAACCACCTTTTGGTGACAGTTGTTAAACGAATTGCTGCCATTACTGTTACTGAATCCTGGAGTTGTCAAGCAATTTCCAGAAGGAAGGGAGGGAAGGAAGGAGGGAGGGCACAGAAAGAGGAAGGGAAGGAAGGAAAAGGGGAAAAAATGAGAAGGAAGGAGAAGGGAGGGAGGGAGGACATATTGACTGTGAGAGGGACCTCGGAGTCCTAGTGGACAATCCCTTAAACAGGAGCCAGCCGAGTGCTGCAGCTGCCAAAGAAGCCAACACAGTGCTGGGCTGCATTAACAGAGGGAGAAAATCAAGATCAGGTGAAGTATTAATACCACTTTACAAGGCCTAGGAAAGGCCACACTTGGAATACGGCATCCAGTTTTGGTCACCACGATGTAAAAAGGATGCTGAGGCTCTAGAAAGAGTGCAGAGAAGAGCAACAAAGATGATCAGGGGATTGGAGGCTAAAGCATATAAGGAACGGTTGCTGGAATTGGGAATGTCTACTTTAATAAAGAGAAGGACGAGGGGGGACAGGATAGCAACCTTCCAGTATCTCAGGGGCTGCCCCAAAGAAGAGGGAGTCAAGCTATTCTCCAAAGCGCCTGAAGGCAGGACAAGAAGCAACAGGTGGAAACTCATCAAGGAGAGAGAAGCAACCTAGAACTAAGGAGAAACTTCCTGACAGTGAGAACAATTAACCAGTGGAACAACCTGCCTCCAGAAGCGGTGAATGCGCCAACACTGGAAGATTTTAAGAAGAGACCGGACAGCCATTTGTCCGAAATGGTGTAGTGTTTCCTCCCTGAGCAGGGGGTTGGACTGGATGACCTCCAAGGTCCCTTCCAACTTTGTTATTATTATTATTAAAAGGAGGAGGGAGGGAGGAGAGAAAGAGGAAGGAAGGAAAAGGGGGAAAGATGGGAAGGAAGGAGAAGGGAGGGAGGGAGGATATAGAAATAAGGAGGAAAGGAAGGAAAAGACCAGAACGAAGGGAGGGAGGATAAAGGAAGGGAGAAAAGGGAGGAAAAGGAGAAAAACGAGACAGAAAAGGGAGGGAGGACATAGAAAAAGGTAATGGAAGGAAAGAAGAAGGAAAAAGATGAGAAGGGAGGGAGGGAGGAGATAGAGGAAGGGAAGGGAAGAAAAGGAAAAAATTAGAAGGAAGGGGGAAGGGAGGACCTGGAAAGAAGAAGGGAAGGGAAGGACAAAGGAAGGGAGGAAAATGAGAGAAAAATGAGAAGGAGGGTGGAGGGAGGAGATAGAAAGTTATGGAAGGAAAGGGGAAAAGATGAGAAAAGGGACGGAGGGAGGGAAAGAAAGAAAAAGAAAGAAAGAAGGAGAAAGAAAGAAAGAAAGAAAAAGAAAGAAAAAGAAAGAAAAAAAGAAAGATAGGCAGACAGATAGACAGGCAGACAGACAGACAGACAGACAGACAGATAGATAGATAGATAGATAGATAGATAGATAGATCTAGATAGATAGATAGGTAGATGGATGGATGGATGGATGGATGGATGGATGGATGGATGGATGGATGGATGGATGGGGGGGGGCATAACAAAACTGACAAGAGGGAAGTCTGACTTCACGGATCCAACTCCCAGAGGATCCATCAGTAACTGAGATTAAACATGTTTGGGATAGATATAGATATATAGATATCTAAAATGGTTTTTAAGATACGAGTCTCAGGTATATTCAGATTCAAAAACTAAAACACAGATCACTGAGACTAAAAAATTATTTAAAAATCTAGCTGTCGTCAGCATCCGCTGACGTCGCCAGAATTCTAGCCAGGATTGAGAATCACGTTCTTATCGTCTTTGTGACGCCAAGTGTTTGGCTGATGACCCGTGTTACCGGTCTATTCAGCTCCCTCCCCACTGTAGTTAATTGCTGTGTTGTTTTCCGTCGCACTCGTTGACGTTGACGGCTGTTTAAATTTAGGCAGGAGCAGGAAAAGAGCAGGGTGCCTAAATTTAAACAGCCGTCACAACACAGCAATTAACTACAGGGGGGGAGGGAGCTGAATAGACCGGTAACCAAACGCTTAGTGTCACAAAGACGATAAGAATGTGATTCTCAATCGTGGCTAGAACTCTGGCGATGTCAGCAGATGCTGACGAAAGCTACGTTTTTAAATAAATTTTTAGTCTCCGTGATCTGTGTTTTAGTTTTTGAATATATAGATATATATAGTATAAAATAAATAACTTACGACCACCAGGAGATTCCAAACAGGAAAATGCTTTAATAAAACCGAGCTTTCGTTGGGAACTTCCAACACCGTCAGGGTTAAAAGCCAGTTGACAAGGATACCTTAAATAGGGTTAGCTAACACTTGCACCCGGCTCCTAGACCGCGTCATCGGTCCTAGCCGGTTAATTTGCGTTCTGGTTATTTCTTTGACGTCTGCATTGAGCCCTCCTCTATCATATATAGATATTTATTTTCGTAGATTTTCCTTGGTACAGGCATGCAGGTCTTGGCGTATTCGGGTCTTTTCCCGTGTAAGATTGTTCGGCTGTTACGAAGCAGCCGAACAATCCGCAAACAATAACTCCAACACAGCCAACCAACCCACCCACAGCAACTAAGCCAGCACTCCACACACTCCCACCAATATTTATAGAGAGACGGCAGCTCCGATCACACTTTGCTCGCACAAGCACGAAGCCGAAGACCCCAGCCTGAAGATGACAAGTGGGACCTCATCGAAACGTTGCCAAGACACTCTCAATCTTACACGGGAAAAGACCTGAATATGCCAAGACCTGCATATATAGATACACACACACACACACACACACACACACACACACACACACAAACACACACACAGGTCTTACCAAACGACAAAATGTGCAAAACAAAATAATACAGTTTTTAAAAAAAATACAATAAAAAGAAGACAAAACATAACAAATGCTAATTCAAAAAACAACAGACAAGCAAACGGATTAAAAACGACACCGACAAACCAAGGAGAAAGCCGAAAAGCCGCCGGGTCGGCCGTCTTGTGCGTTTCCACCTTTCAAAACCAACCGGCCAGCGCTCAGGGGTCCACCTTAGCGTCGCAGCTGACCCAAGTGGGGCAGCTTTGCGTTCCCACAACCGTTAAGCCGACGCTTAAGCCGAATCTGGGTTTCCTTCACAGGCAGCCTTTCCTCAGCGAAGCCTATGAACCACGAGAGGAAGTCCACCTTGACGCCAACGCAAAGGGAGAGCGTCCCGGCCAAATCTCCAGTCCCCGGGGTCGACCCGGTGGTCACGCACAGCCCCTTCGACCCCCACCACCGAGGGGCTGCCCCCGAGGTCTACAGGAGCCATCTTTCTCCTCACCTGGACCCCACCATACAGTTCCACAGAGCCTTGGATCCTGGTAAGTACAATTATTATTACTATTATTACTATTATTAGCTTTTCTATATAACAGGTAGTCCTCCACTTAAGAGCACAATTGAGCCCCAAATTTGGGTTGCTAAGTGAGGCAGTCGTTAAGTGAGTTTAGCTCCATTTGACGGTCTAAAATGGAATAGAATAGAATAGAATAGAATAGAATAGAATAGAATAGAATAGAATAGAATAGAATAGAATGCAGAATGGAATGGAATAGAATAGAATAGAAAATAAAAGAGAATTGAAAATGGAATAGAATAGAATAGAATAGAAAATGGAATAGAATTGAAAATGGAAAAGAATTGAAAATGGAAAAGAATAGAATAGAATGCAGAATAGAATAGAATAGAAAATGGAATAGAATAGAATGGAATAGAATAGAATTAGAATAGAAAATAAAAGAGAATTGAAAATGGAATAGAATAGAATAGAATGCAGAATAGAATAGAATAGAATAGAATATAGAATAGAATAGAATAGAAAATGGAATAGAATAGAATAGAATGCAGAATAGAATAGAATAGAATAGAATGCAGAATAGAATAGAATAGAATAGAAAATGGAATAGAATAGAATAGAAAATGGAATAGAATTGAAAATGGAATAGAATAGAATAGAATAGAATAGAATAGAATAACTGAAGGGACCTTGGAGGTCCTCTAGTCCAACCCCCTGCTCCAGCAGGCGACCTTATATTATCACCTCCAGTGATGAGGGACCCTCAACTTCTGAATGCAAGCCATTCAACTGGTTAATGATGCTCTCCGTCAGGAAGTTTCTCCTTAGTTCCAGGTTGCTTCTCTCCTTGATCAGCTTCCATCCGTTGCTTCTTGTCCTGCCTTTGGGTCCTTTGGAGAAGAGCTTGACTCCCTCTTCTTTGGGGCAGCCCCTGAGATACTGGATCACTGCCCGCCGTACCAGATCGTCCAGGCGACCCAGCAGCGCCATGGCAGCCACACCCTCTGCCCGCACCCTGCAACATCATCTGCAGGCAATGGGGCGCGAGGGCGGAGTCTTCTCCCCGCTGCCATGTCCTTGGCTGCACTGCTCCATGCGGGCTGCACTCAGAGGCGACTCTCCTCCAGGGGGGCTGCTGGTGAGGAGGGGGTCATGGTGGGAGGCGGGGCTGGGGCGATGGCGTGCGTGCCCACAGAGAGAGCTCTGAGTGCCGCCTCTGGCACCCGTGCCCTACATTCACCACCACTGATCTAGACATTAAACTAGAAGAGGGGGGATCAACCTATTCTCCAACCTGGAATTAAGGAGAAACTTCCTCACAATGAGAACCGTTAACCAGTGGAACTCCTTGCCTCCAGAAGCAGTGAATGCTACAACACTGGAAGTTTTTAAGAAGAGACCGGACAGCCATTTGTCTGAAATGGTATAGGGTTTCCTGCCTGAGCAGGGGGTTGGACTAGATGACCTCCAAGGTCCCTTCCAGATCTGCTCTGATTGATTGAGTACATCTTGCCTGTTTTCTCCTCCTCCTCCCCATCCAATGCCTTTTTCTCTTCCTACCCCCAGCGACCGCCTACATGTTCCAGCGACAGCTCTCGCCCACCCCCGGCTACCCCAGCCAATACCAGCTTTACGCCATGGAGAACACGCGGCAGACCATCCTCAACGACTACATCACCTCCCAGCAGATGCAGGTCAACTTGCGGCCGGACATTGCGCGAGGACTGTCCCCACGGGAGCAGACCTTGGCTCTTCCCTACGCAGGAGCCCGAGGTAAGGTTCCTTTGCTCAAACCAGGTTAATCGAGAACCCTGTGCATAGAATCCCCTTGTTCAGAAATCCCCAACCTTTTGGGCACCACCCGGGACCGGTTCCGTGGAGCGCGCTTTTTCCGCGGACAGGCGGGTGCGCGGCTTTGTGTGCTGCCTGCATCCCACGAATGGGGCTTTGCTTGTTTGTGTGGACCAGTTGCTGGCATGCCGCGGTCCGGTACTGGTCCACAGACCGGGAGTTGGGGTTCTGCCTCAAAACACCTGGAAGGGGATCCAGTGGGGGGTCTTCAGGCAGGCTCCAAGAAGGCTCCCAACCCATTTACACCACTCAGGTGATCCTGAGGACACAGGTAAACCTCCAAGTGGCCTCAACAACTCTCTAAAACAGGGGTTGCCCACTAGGGATGCTCGCACCCCCCTGGGGGTAAGAGACGCTATTCCAGGGGGTGCGAAAACCTGGGCGTAGAAGTTTCAGAATGATAGTGTACGTGCATAATTCGTTGCCGTTATTTCGAACTCTGATATAACTCTGCGAGAATATATCAGAAGCGTCCTAGAGGCGTGGGGTATAGAAAAGGTTGGAAACCGCTGCTCTAAAACAGCGGTTCTCAACCTTTTCTGGGGCTCGAACCCGGCCTGCGCCGCGCATGCTCAGCACGACGGGGCGCATCGCGCATGCGTGGTGCGATGGGGCGCATCGCGCATGCGCGGCACGACGGCCCGCATCGCAAAGGGGAAAAAATGGCCGAACAAAATTAAAAAAAAAATGGGCCCGCATCGCGCATGCGCGGCGCGATGGCCCGCATCGCAAAGGGGAAAAAATGGCCGACCAAAAAAAATGGCTGACCAAAAAAAAATGGCGGACTGCGGTGTTTGGCGACCCCCGTGAAATGGTCGTTCGACCCCAAATGGGGTCGCAACCCACAGGTTGAGAACCGCTGCTCTAAAAAGAAGGCAAAGGACCGGCTGGCTGTCTGCAAGAAGTATAAATCTTTCCATTTCCCCACCATCCCAGTCAGAGGTGAAGAAGCTTCTGGGATGGGAAGCGAAAGGTCTTCAAAGAAAAACAAAGGAAGTCTAAAAAGCATCTCTGGGACAACCCTGGATGACTGAGAATCTACACAGAGAGTCGGGGTCATTGAAAAGTGAAGTGGATTTAACTTCACTTTAGATGGCACTTAGATGGCATTTAACACCAGCGAGATTGGCCAAAATGCATAAAAACCTAGCTCCGAAGTGTTGGAAATGTAGAATTAGAGAAGGAACATTCTACCACATGTGGTGGCTGTGCCCCAAAGCAAAAAATTATTGGGAACGAATAAGAGATTGGATACAGGAGATAACGGAGATAAAAATGGATTTCAAACCGGAATTATTTCTATTGGGCATAATAAATTCAAAGATTGAAAAACAACTCCAACACATCATATATATCTATATATATATTGACTGCAGCTCGCATAGCATATGCCCAATGTTGGAAGAATGAAAATATACCCACAGATGAAATGGTTATTTATAAAATTTTGGAACGCGCAGAAATGAATAAACTGAACGCTAGAATTAAACGACACGGAGGCGACAGAATTTTATGAAATTTGGAATAAATGTTATATTTGGCTAGAACAGAGAAAGAAAAAGATATAATGGTCAAATGTAAATAAAATGTAAATAAGATGTAATAGAATAGTTAGAATGTGTAGCAAGGTTCTGTTAAGAGAAAAGATTTTTGTTTATGTATGTTTAGTTTGTTTTGGTGTATGGTGTAGGGTGAAAAAATAAAAAATTAAATAAAAAAAAAGAAGTGAAGTGGAAAGTGGGGGATTGCGCAGGATGGCTGAGGGTTGTTGTCGTCTCCGCTTGGCTGTTGATTTGGATTCTGAAGGCTTCGTAGGCCGGTAGTAGGTTGATGTGTCTGTTTTGTTTCGGTCTTATCCGTGTTGGCTTTTCTCCGTTCCTCTTTCGACAAGGAATCATCGACCTGAACAGCATGGCCCCCACCATCTTGGTGCCCCACCCCGGAGGGCCGAGTACGCCCCCGATGGAGAGGATCACCTACATTCCAGGCACTCAGCTGGCGTTCCCCACCAGGCCTTACAACCCACCCTCCATGTCTCCAGGTAAGGCTCAGAAGGAGGGGAGGGGGCACTGAACGATGGACGTGCCGAGTTCAGGTCCAAGGCAGCTGAGGGGATTTGGAAGGGCAGGGGGGTGGCAGACACCCACCCACCCATTTCTGCTTCTGATCTAAAGCTGGGCACATCTGCCCAAAACACCTGAAATGCTTTCCCTCTCTCTTTTTTTTTTTTTTTTGAAAAAATTTTAATGGATTTTTTAATTTTGCATTTAAATATTTGAAAATATCTGGTCACCACACCTCAAGAAGGATATAATGGAGCTGGAAAAGGTGCAAAAAAGGGCAACAAGAATGATCAAGGAAATGGAGCGCCTCCCTTATGAAACCAGATTGCAACGCCTCGGTCTCTTCAGCCTTGAAAGACGGCGTTTAAGGGGTGACTTGATCGAAGTGTATAAAATCATGCATGGGATAGAAAAGGTGGATAGAGAAAAATTCTTTTCTCTATCACACAATACCAGGACAAGGGGGCACTCCCTAAAGCTCATAGCTAAGAAAGTGAGGACAAATAAAGGGAAATATTTTTTCACCCAGAGGGTCGTTGATTTATGGAATTCACTTCCAGAAGGGGTCATGACAGCTGTCAGCCTTGATAACTTCAAGGCAGGGTTAGATAGATTCATGGAGGCCAAGTGTATCGGTGGCTATTAAAACGGATGTCCATGTGCCGCCTCTATGTTGGTTGAGGCAGGTAGGATTCCCTGGAGTCCCATTTGTTGGGGGTCAAGGGAAAGGGAGGGTTTTGCCTTCTCTTTCTGCTCAAGATCCCCATGTACAATTGGTGGGCCACTGTGTGACACAGAATGCTGGACTCAATGGGCTTTGGCCTGATTCAGCAGGGCTCTTCTTATGTTCTTATGAAAAGCAACGTGGCGGCTGTGTTGGTCCATAATTCAGTAACATACAAATATCTTTAGTACAGATCTCAAACTATTACATTAAATGTTTCCTCTCTTTTCTCCTTGGTATTTACTGTCTCACGTTTTGTTGTTGTTGTTAGCTGAGAAGTCGTGTCCGACCCATCGCGACCCCATGGACAATGTTCCTCCAGGCCTTCCTGTCCTCTCCCATCTTCTGGAGTCCAATGAAGCTCACGCCTCTTGCTCCAGGGACTCCATCCAGCCACCTCCTTCTCCGTCGTCCCCTTCTTCTCTTGCCCTCCATCTTTCCCAGCATCAGGCTCTTCTCCAGGGAGTCCTTCCTTCTCATTAGGTGGCCAAAGGACTTGAGTTTCAACTTCAGGATCTGGCCTTCTAAGGAGCAGTCGGGGTTGATCTCCTCTAGGACCGACCGGTTGGATCGCCTTGCAGTCCAGGGGACTCACAGGAATCTTCTCCAGCACCAGAGTTCAAAGGCCTCCATTCTTTGGCGCTCAGCCTTTCTTACGGTCCAACTTTCACAGCCCTACATTGCAACTGGGAAAACCATGGCCTTGTCTATACACACTTTTGTTGGCAGGGTGACATCTCTGCTTTTTAGTACGCTGTCTAGATTTGCCATAGCTTTCCTCCCCAGGAGCAAGCGTCTTTTGATTACTTGACTGCAGTTTAAATTAATACAATTCTTACTCTATCGATTAAATACAAAATAACTGTCTTGCATTTATCGATAATTTTTGTTTACACCTATCCTAGTTGTTTTGACATTCCATCTTTTTAGACAAATTGATGTCCCGGTTAGTTTTTCCCCGTTTTTAGATTCCCCTTAATATTTAAATTGAACGTTTAAGTATTTACAATTTCTGAGTTTTAATTAATCCCAATTTCCTTGATCACAATTCTCCACCGGGTCTAATGTTCAGGATACTGTCTCTTGAGTTCAGCTTGGCTGCCAACTATGTGTGTATCACAGGTGGTCCTCGACTTACGACGGATCACTTAGCAAGCATTGGAAGAGGCAGTAGACCCTGAAAATGTGTCCAGGCCTGCCTTGACTTAACAATCGTTCGTTCTGTGACTGTTCAAAGATATGACGGTCCTGGGGAAAAAAGGGATTTATGAATCACAGGTTTAAGTTTTTCACACTTAGCGACTCTTACAGCCTTCCCCCTGGTCACGTGATAAAAATTTGGACGTCTGGCAAGTGATTCACATTTATGACGGGATGCTACGTGACCCCCTTTTGCGTCCTTTGGACAAGCAAACTCAGTGGGGGAAGCCGTGTCATTTAGCAGCCGCGATACTTAACGACTGCCGTGATTCACTTAACAACTGCGGTGAGCGAGGTTGACAGCTGTCTCGCTTGGCAACAGAAACCTAGCGGTCATGAAGTTGAGGACCGCTAGTAATCCACCGGCCAGGCTTCTCTAACAGCCCCGTGTCTCTTCTCTTTTGATCTGCAGGGCACCCGTCTCACCTGCCGGCCTCCGTGGTTGCCAGTGCAGAGAGGGAGAGGGAGAAGGAACGAGAACGAGAGCGGGAGAGAATCTCGTCCACTCCCACGGACCTCTACCTTCGCCCAGGTAAGCTCCGGCTGCCTCTTTGGGCTCTTGTCACCTAGAACAGAACAGAATAGAATATGGAATGGAACGGAATAAAATATAGAATGGAATACAGTGGAATGGAATAGAATAGAATTAATGGAATAGAATTAGATTGGAATAGAATAGAATAGAATAGAATAGAATAGAATAGAATAGAATAGAATAGAATAGAATTAGATTGGAATAGAATAGAATGGAATGGAATGGAACAGAATATGGAATGGAATGGAATAGAATATGGAATGGAATGGAATGGAATAGAATATGGAATGGAATAGAATATGGAATGGAATGGAATAAAATATAGAATGGAATACAGTGGAATGGAATAGAATAGAATTAATGGAATAGAATTAGATTGGAATAGAATAGAATAGAATAGAATAGAATAGAATAGAATAGAATAGAATTAGATTGGAATAGAATAGAATGGAATGGAATGGAACAGAATATGGAATGGAATGGAATAGAATATGGAATGGAATGGAATGGAATAGAATATGGAATGGAATAGAATATGGAATGGAATGGAATAAAATATAGAATGGAATACAGTGGAATGGAATAGAATAGAATTAATGGAATAGAATTAGATTGGAATAGAATTAGAATAGAATAGAATAGAATAGAATTAGATTGGAATAGAATAGAATGGAATGGAAGGAAATAGAATATGGAATGGAATGGAATGGAATGGAATAGAATTAATGGAATAGAATTAGATTACATTGGAATAGAATGGAATGGAGTATGGAATATGGAATAAGAATAGAATAGAATATGGAATAAGAATGGAATAAGAATAGAATAGAATATGGAATAAGAATAGAATAGAAGAATAGAATAGAATATGGAATGGAATGGAATGGAATGGAGAACAAGGAATACCAATAGAATAGAATAGAATAGAATAGAATAGAATAGAATAGAATAGAATAGAATAGAATAGAATAGAATAGAATAGAATAGGAAGTGGAAATGGAAGTGGAAGTGGAAGTGGAAAATGGGATAAGATAGGACAGGAATTGGAATGGAATAGAATAAGAATAGAATTGGAATTGGAATGGAACAGAACAGAACAGGAATAGAATAGAACAGAATAGGAATGGAATGGAATAGAATTCTTTATTGGCCAGGTGTGATTGGACACACAAAGAATTTGTCACCGATGCAGAAGCTCTCAGTGTACATACAAGCGATCAATCATGAGCATAGTCATAAAATACAATCATCATAAAATCCTAAGATACAACACTCATTGATAGTCATAACTAAATAAAAGCATAAATCCTAAGATACAAGCAACAAATTGATAACAAGAAGTTAAGGAAATAGACAATAGGAAAGATGAGAAGACAAAGAGTAGTACTGCCCTACTAGATGGTTTGACAGTTTTGTGTGAATTGGGTGTTCAGCGGAGTGATGGCACGGCGGGGGGGGGGGAACCTGTCCTCCTGTCTAGTTGTTTTGGTGTGCAATGCTCTATTGTGTCATCCGGAGCGGAGAAGTTGAAATATTTTTATGTCTTGCATGGTGAGGACTCTAGATTAGCGGTTCTCAGCCTGTGGGTCGCGACCCCATTTGGGGTCGAACGACCATTTCATGGGGGTCGCCAAACAGTCCGCCATTTTTTTTAATATTTTTTTTTGGTCAGCCATATTTTTTTTTGGGGTTGGCCATTTTTTTCCCCTTTGCGATGCGGGGCGCCGCGCATGTGCAATGTGGGCCCGCCATTTTTGGGGGGGTCGGCCAATTTTTTTTTCCGTCGGCCATTTTTTTGGGGGGTCGGCCATTTTTTCCCCTTTGCGATATGGGCCGCCGCGCATGCGCGATGCGGGCCCGCCATATTTTTTTTTTGCGGGGTCGGCCATATTTTTTTTTTTGGTCGGCCATTTTTTTTCCCCTTTGCGATGCGGGCCGTCGCGCCGCGCATGCGCGATGCGCCCCGTCGCGCCACGCATGCATGATGCGCCCCGTCGCGCCACGCATGCACAATGCGGGCCGGGGTCGAGCACCGGAAAAGGTTGAGAACCGCTGCTCTAGATATTTTCTTTCTGCTTTGTGCGGTGTTCTGGTCCTCCACGGAAGGCAGGCTGGTTGCGAGTGTGTTTTGTGCAGTCCTAACTATTCCGCTGAACTCCGCACCTGTCCCTTCTCCGTTACTGTGCCAAACCCAACAGTCACAAACCCGCAAAAGACACACTCAATAATTCCTCTCGACAACTTTCGACAGCAACCGAAAAGAATCTGTAGGCAGAATCGTCCCCCAGTCCTTGGACTCTTCTGCCAAGACTGATGGGAATGGTAGTCCACGTCACCCAGAAAGAACCAGATAGTGGGGGAAGAATCCACCGTGCAGGTAGTCCTCGGCTTAACGACCGCAAATCGGGACCAGAATTTTCGTTGCTAAGCAATACAGTTGTTCGTATGCCAGAAACCTCCCAGAGTCGCTTTCAAACGCGACGGGCAGCCAATAAATTCCATACTTAAAAAAAAAAAAAATTGAGTCGCGACCGATTTTACCAACTTTTTCTTTCTTTTTTTGGACACGGTCGTTAAGCAAATTATTGCTGTCGTTAAAACGAATCACGTAGTCATTATGGGAACCCGGCTTCCCGCCTTTCCTGTGGGTGGCAAAAGGTCATCCCTTGACCCCAGGACGCCGCGAAAAGTTTTGCAAATCCGAGCGTCCCAATTTGGATCGTGTGACCGTGAGGAGGTTGCAGCGGTCATAAGGGCGAGGACCTGGTCTCAAGTCCCTTTCTGGAGTGCCATTATAACTTGGAACGGTCCCAAAAGGAATGGTTGTAAGCTGAGGACTTCCAGCCACCTTTGGGAAGCAACGGGTGACTGTCAGAGCCCCGGTTGTCCATCTGTTGAGTCAGTTTAATAATAATAAAGTTGGAAGGGACCTTGGAGGTCATCAAGTCCAACCCCCTGCTCAGGCAGGAAACCCTATACCATTTCAGACAAAGGGCTGTCCAGTCTCTTCTTAAAAACTTCCAGAGTTGGAGCATTCACCGCTTCTGGAGGCAAGGAGTTCTACTGGTTAATTGTTCTCACTGTCAGGAAGTTTTCTCTTTTTTCTTTCTTTCTTTTTTTCTTTTTTTCTTTCTTTCTCTTTTTTCTTTCTTTCTTTCCCTCCCTCCGTCCCTTTTCTCATCTTTTCCCTTTCCTTCCATAACTTTCTATCTCCTCCCTCCACCCTCCTTCTCCTTTTTCTCTCACTTTCTTCCCTTCCTTTGTCCTTCCCTTCCCTTCTTCTTTCTAGGTCCTCCCTTCCTTCTAATTTTTTCCTTTTCTTTTCTTTCCTTCCCTTCCTCTATCTCCTCCCTCCCTCCCTCCCTTCTCATCTTTTTCCAATTTCTTTCCTTCCATTACCTTTTTCTATGTCCTCCCTCCCTTTTCTGTCTCGTTTTTCTCCTTTTCCTCCCTTTTCTCCCTTCCTTTATCCTCCCTCCCTTTGTTCTGGTCTTTTCCTTCCTTTCCTCCTTATTTCTATATCCTCCCTCCCTTCTCCTTCCTTCCCATCTTTCCCCTTTTCCTCCCTCCCTCCTTTTAATAATAATAATAACAAAGTTGGAAGGGACCTTGGAGGTCATCCAGTCCAACCCCCTGCTCAGGGAGGAAACACTACACCATTTCGGACAAATGGCTGTCCGGTCTCTTCTTAAAATCTTCCAGTGTTGGCGCATTCACCGCTTCTGGAGGCAGGTTGTTCCACTGGTTAATTCTTCTCGCTGTCGGGAATTTCCTCCTTCGTTCTAGGTTGCTTCTCTCCTGGATGAGTTTCCATCCGTTGCTTCTTCTCCTGCCTTCAGGCACTTTGAAGAATAGCTTGACTCCCTCTTCTTTGGGGCGGCCCCTGAGATATTGGAAGACTGCTATCCTGTCCCCCCTCGTCCTTCTCTTCGTTAAACTAGACATCCCCAATTCCAGCAACCGTTCCTTGTATATTTTACCCTCCAGCCCCCTGATCCTCTTTCTTGCTCTTCTCTGCACTCTTTCTAGAGTTTCAACATCATTTTGACATCTTGGTGACCAAAACTGGATGCCGTATTCCAAGTGTGGCCTTACCAAGGCCTTGTAAAGTAGTATTAACCCTTCACCTGATCTTGATTCCGTCCCTCTGTTAATGCAGCCCAGCACTGTGTTGGCCTTTTTGGCAGCTGCAGCACACGGCTGGCCCCTGTTTAAGGGATCGTCCACTAGGACTCCGAGGTCCCTCTCACAGTTGCTACTATTGAGCGAGGTACCCCTTATACTGTACCTGTACATTTGGTTTCTCTTGCCTAAATGTTTCCCTGCCCCTTCCTAAGGTGTCGAGCAGCCGGGGAAAGGAGGCAGCCACGGCTACGTCCGCTCGCCGTCGCCCTCCGTCCGGAGCCAGGAGTCCATCCTCCAGCAACGGCCCAGCATCTTTCAGGGCTCCAATGGGACCAGCGTCATCACCCCGCTGGACCCCGCCGCCCAGCTGCGCATCATGTACGTCTCGGGAATTTCAGCCTGGGGTGCCGGGGGTGGGGTGGGGTGTAGCGTCTCTAGGACCGCTTGGGGATGGGGTGGGGGGGTGAAGTGGGATTGGAGAAAGGCTACAGGCCGTCCTCGTCCTAGGACCTTAATGGAAGCTGCCTGTGAAGAGTCGCACATTGCGACGGTCATAAACGGGTGGACAGCTGCTCTTCCTGGCGCGGTGGTTGAACAAGTGCCAAGTTCTTAAGGAAACCCCTTTTCTTGCTCTGGCGCTGTTTGGTAAACTTCCCGTTTTCTGCCCAACCGCTCCTTCCTCCTTTTTTTCCATTCTTTTTCCTTCCTCCCTCCCTTCGTCCCTCCCTCTCTCCCTTTTCCTTTCCTTTTTCCATCCTCCCCCTCCCTTTTTTCTTTCCTCCCTCCCCTTTCCTTTTCCTCCCTCCCTCCCTTTTCTTTCCTCCCTCTCTCCCTTTTCCTTTCCTTTTCTTTCCTCCCTCCCTCCCTCCCTTTTCCTTTCCTTTTTCCATCCTCCCCCTCCCTTTTTTCTTTCCTCCCTTTCCTTTTCCTCCCTCCCTCCCTCCCTCCGTTTTCTTTCCTCCCTCCCTCCCTCCTTTTCCTTTTCCATTCCTTCCTCCCTCTCTCTTTTTCCCTTTTCTCTTCCTCCTTCCCCTTTCTTTTTCTCCCAGCCTCCCTCCCTTTTTCCACACTTCCTCCTTCCCTCTCTTCTCTTTTTCTTTCCTTCCTTCCTTCCTTCTTTCCTTCCTTCCTCTTTTTCTCCCTTCAATATCCTCCCTCCTTCCCCTTTCCTTCCTTCCTTCCTCCCTCCCTCTTTTTTCTCTTTCTCTTCCCTTTCTTTTCCTTTCTCACTCCCTTTTTTCCTTCCTTCCTTCCTTCCCTCCCTTCTCTCTCCCTCTCTCTCTTGGTAACCCCTAACCCTGGCAACCCCGCAGATGTGTTCCCTCTTAAACCCAACTCCCCCCCTCCCCAGAGGCCCTCCCGGCCTCAACCTCCCTCTTCACAGCTGCAGAAACACCCAAAGGCCTGAGACCAGATTTAACCCTGCAATTTCTCTCTCTCTCTCTCTCTGCATCCTCCTTCCCTTCCCCAACAGGCAGCTGCCCCCCGGCGCACCCTCCATCACCCAAGGCCTGCCAGCCTCGCGCTACAGCACCGCAGCCGACGCCCTGGCGGCCCTGGTGGACGCAGCCGCCTCTGCCCCGCAGATGGAAGTGGCCAAGGCCAAGGAGGGCAAGCACGAGGGGGGCCGGATAGAGGAGAATCTGGGGCGCAGGTCCGCGGTATTGAGCGAGCAGCTGCCACAGCCGATGGAGCCGAAAGTGCTGGACGGGGAGAGGCGGGGAGCCCCGGGTCCCTACACCTCGTCGGCCTCGGCGGTTTTTTCCAGCGCCAAATCCCAGAATCTGCCGTCTTCGGCCGTCTACTCCGAGGCCGGGAAAGACAAAGGACCCCCCTCCATCTCCAAGTACGAGGAGGAGCTGCGCACGCGGGGCAAAACCACCATCACCGCCGCCAACTTCATCGACGTGATCATCACCCGTCAGATCGCCTCCGACAAGGACGCCCGCGATCGCAGCTCGCAGAGCTCGGATTCTTCCGGCAGCCGTACGGTCGCTTTCTGTTTATCCGTCTGGGTGGATTTCTTTTTTTATTTATTTTTTTCACCTGAGTGGTCGGCGGGACGGTTTGGGGATGGAGTAATTTGAAGCTCGTTTGCCTACGACAACCCTGTGAGGTGGGTTGCGCGGAGAGAGAGAGAGAGAGACAGGCCCAACGTCCCCAGGCGGCTTTCATAGCTAAGCAGGACTAGAACTCACCGTCTCCTGGTGATTGGCCCAAAGTCAGCCATCCGGCTTTCATGCCTAAGGCGGGACTAGAACTCACCGTCTCCTGGTGATTGGCTCAGAGTCACTCAGCCAGCTTCCATGCCTAAGGCAGGACTAGAACTCACTGTCTCCTGGTGATTGGCCCCAAGTCACCCAGCCGGCTTCCATGCCTAAGGCGGGACTAGAATTCCCAGTCTCCTGGTGATTGGCCCAAAGTCACCCAGCTGGCTTTCGTGCCTAAGGCGGGACTAGAACTCGCCGTCTCCTGGTGATTGGCCCATAGTCACCCAGCTGGCTTTCATGCCTAAGGCGGGACTAGAACTCACCGTCTCCTACTAGTTTAGGAAAAGGACAGTGTCTATTCTGGAATAACATGGTCAAAGGCTGCAGAGTTTCCTCAGACGAGAAGCAGCCTGAACCTCCTTCTAAATGGTTTATAGTCTCTTCCTCTTTCTTCCACAGTGTCCTCCTCTTCGCACCGATACGAACCCTCCCGAGATGCGATCGAGGTGGTCAGCCCCGCCAACTCCCCTGCCCCGTCTCAGGAAAAGATGCCTCCTTACCACCAGGAGCCCCCCAAAATGAACCAAGGAGAAAGTAAGTTTTTTTCCTAGGACGGAGAAGGTGGCTGCTTTGGCGTGCAAAATTGGGCTGCCCAGATTTGGAGCCTAGTGTCAGAATCCAATTATATTTCATCTCTAGTTATCGACTATGGAAGACCCCATTTCTGCCCTCTCTGGATTCCGTCGTACGATGAAGGGGAAGGGGGGTGAACAAAGGGGTGATGAAGGG
>JARGCV010000447.1:0-45354 GCA_034064705.1 Bothrops alternatus | reverse complement strand
GCAGGAAGGAAGGAGAAAGATTGAAGGGAAGGGATGGAGATGGAGAAGGAAGGAAGATTGAAGGGGAAAGGAAGGAGATGGAGAGGAAGGAAGATTGAAGGGGAAAGGAAGGAGATGGAGAAGGAAGGAGATTGAAGGGGAAGGGAAGAAAGGAAGGAAGGAGAGAGAGAGATTGAAGGGGAAGTGATGGAGATGGAAGGAAGGAAGATTGAAGGGGAAAGGAAGGATGGAAGGAAGGAAGGAAGGAGAAAGAAATTGAAGGGGAAGGGATAGAGATGGAGATGGAAGGAGATTGAAGTGGAAAGGAAGAATGGAAGGAAGGAAGGAAGGAGAAAGAAATTGAAGGGGAATGGATGGAGATGGAGATGGAAGGAGATTGAAGGGGAAGGAAGGAAGGATGGAAGATTGAAGGGGAAAGGAAGGATGGAAGGAAGGAAGGAAGAAAGGAAGGAAAAAGAGATTGAAGGGGAAGGGATGGAGATAGAGATGGAAGGAAGGAAAGAAGATTGAAGGGGAAAGGAAGGAGATGGAGAAGGAAAGAGATTGAAGGGGAGGGAAGGAAGGAAGAAGGAAGGAAGGAAGGAAGGCAGGAAGGAGAAAGATTGAAGGGGAAGGGATGGAGATGGAGATGGAGATGGAGATGGAAGGAAGGAAAGAAGGAAGGAAGATTGAAGGGGAAAGGAAGGAGATGGAGAAGGAAGGAGATTGAAGGGGAAGGAAGGAAGGAAGGCAGGAAGGAAGGAAGGCAGGAAGGAGAAAGATTGAAGGGGAAGGGATGGAGATGGAGATGGAGATGGAGATGGAGATGGAGATGGAAGGAAGGAAGGAAGGAAGGAAGGAAGATTGAAGGGGAAAGGAAGGAGATGGAGAAGGAAGGAGATTGAAGGGGAAGGGAAGAAATGAAGGAGAGAGAGATTGAAGGGGAAGTGATGGAGATGGAAGGAAGGAAGATTGAAGGGGAAAGGAAGATGGAAGGAAGGAAGGAAGGAGAAAGAAATTGAAGGGGAAGGGATAGAGATGGAGATGGAAGGAGATTGTAGGGGAAAGGAAGGAGATGGAGAAGGAAGGAGATTGAAGGGGAAAGGAAGGAAGGAAGATTGAAGGGAAAGGAAGGAGATGGAGAAGGAAGGAGATTGAAGGGGAAGGAAGGAAGGATAGAAAATTGAAGGGGAAAGGAAGAATGGAAGGAAGGAAGGAAGGAGAAAGAAATTGAAGGGGAATGGATGGAGATGGAAGGAGATGGAAGGGGAAGGAAGGAAGGATGGAAGATTGAAGGGGAAAGGAAGGATGGAAGGAAGGAAGAAAGGAAGGAAAAAGAGATTGAAGGGGAAGGGATGGAGATAGAGATGGAAGGAAGGAAAGAAGATTGAAGGGGAAAGGAAGGAGATGGAGAAGGAAAGAGATTGAAGGGGAGGGAAGGAAGGAAGGAAGAAGGAAGGAAGGAAGGCAGGAAGGAGAAAGATTGAAGGGGAAGGGATGGAGATGGAGATGGAGATGGAAGGAAGGAAAGAAGGAAGGAAGATTGAAGGGGAAAGGAAGGAGATGGAGAAGGAAGAGATTGAAGGGGAAGGAAGGAAGGAAGGCAGGAAGGAAGGAAGGCAGGAAGGAGAAAGATTGAAGGGGAAGGGATGGAGATGGAGATGGAGATGGAGATGGAAGGAAGGAAGGAAGGAAGGAAGGAAGATTGAAGGGGAAAGGAAGGAGATGGAGAAGGAAGGAGATTGAAGGGGAAGGGAAGAAATGAAGGAGAGAGAGATTGAAGGGGAAGTGATGGAGATGGAAGGAAGGAAGATTGAAGGGGAAAGGAAGGATGGAAGGAAGGAAGGAAGGAGAAAGAAATTGAAGGGGAAGGGATAGAGATGGAGATGGAAGGAGATTGTAGGGGAAAGGAAGGAGATGGAGAAGGAAGGAGATTGAAGGGGAAAGGAAGGAAGGAAGATTGAAGGGGAAAGGAAGGAGATGGAGAAGGAAGGAGATTGAAGGGGAAGGAAGGAAGGATAGAAAATTGAAGGGGAAAGGAAGAATGGAAGGAAGGAAGGAAGGAGAAAGAAATTGAAGGGGGAATGGATGGAGATGGAAGGAGATGGGAAAGGGGAAGGAAGGAAGGATGGAAGATTGAAGGGAAAGGAAGGATGGAAGGAAGGAAGAAAGGAAGGAAAAAGAGATTGAAGGGGAAGGGATGGAGATAGAGATGGAAGGAAGGAAAGAAGATTGAAGGGGAAAGGAAGGAGATGGAGAAGGAAAGAGATTGAAGGGGAGGGAAGGAAGGAAGGAAGGAAGGAAGGAAGGAAGGAAGGAAGGCAGGAAGGAGAAAGATTGAAGGGGAAGGGATGGAGATGGAGATGGAGATGGAGATGGAAGGAAGGAAAGAAGGAAGGAAGATTGAAGGGGAAAGGAAGGAGATGGAGAAGGAAGGAGATTGAAGGGGAAGGAAGGAAGGAAGGCAGGAAGGAAGGAAGGCAGGAAGGAGAAAGATTGAAGGGGAAGGGATGGAGATGGAGATGGAGATGGAGATGGAAGGAAGGAAGGAAGGAAGGAAGGAAGATTGAAGGGAAAGGAAGGAGATGGAGAAGGAAGGAGATTGAAGGGGAAGGGAAGAAATGAAGGAGAGAGAGATTGAAGGGGAAGTGATGGAGATGGAAGGAAGGAAGATTGAAGGGGAAAGGAAGGATGGAAGGAAGGAAGAAGGAGAAAGAAATTGAAGGGGAAGGGATAGAGATGGAGATGGAAGGAGATTGAAGGGGAAAGGAAGAATGGAAGGAAGGAAGGAAGGAAGGAGAAAGAAATTGAAGGGGAATGGATGGAGATGGAGATGGAAGGAGATTGAAGGGGAAGGAAGGAAGGAAAAAGAGATTGAAGGGAAGGATGGAGATAGAGATGGAAGGAAGGAAAGAAGATTGAAGGGGAAAGGAAGGAGATGGAGAAGGAAGGAAATTGAAGCGGAAAGGAAGGAAGGAAGGAAGATTGAAGGGGAACGGAAGAGATGGAGAAGGAAGGAGATTGAAGGGGAAGGAAGGAAGGATAGAAAATTGAAGGGGAAAGGAAGAATGGAAGGAAGGAAGGAAGGAGAAAGAAATTGAAGGGGAATGGATGGAGATGGAAGGAGATGGAAGGGGAAGGAAGGAAGGATGGAAGATTGAAGGGGAAAGGAAGGATGGAAGGAAGGAAGAAAGGAAGGAAAAGAGATTGAAGGGGAAGGGATGGAGATAGAGATGGAAGGAAGGAAAGAAGATTGAAGGGGAAAGGAAGGAGATGGAGAAGGAAAGAGATTGAAGGGGAGGGAAGGAAGGAAGGAAGGAAGGAAGGAAGGAAGGAAGGCAGGAAGGAAGGAGAAAGATTGAAGGGGAAGGGATGGAGATGGAGATGGAGATGGAGATGGAAGGAAGGAAAGAAGGAAGGAAGATTGAAGGGGAAAGGAAGGAGATGGAGAAGGAAGGAGATTGAAGGGGAAGGAAGGAAGGAAGGCAGGAAGGAAGGAAGGCAGGAAGGAGAAAGATTGAAGGGGAAGGGATGGAGATGGAGATGGAGATGGAGATGGAAGGAAGGAAGGAAGGAAGGAAGGAAGATTGAAGGGGAAAGGAAGGAGATGGAGAAGGAAGGAGATTGAAGGGGAAGGGAAGAAATGAAGGAGAGAGAGATTGAAGGGGAAGTGATGGAGATGGAAGGAAGGAAGATTGAAGGGGAAAGGAAGGATGGAAGGAAGGAAGGAAGGAGAAAGAAATTGAAGGGGAAGGGATAGAGATGGAGATGGAAGGAGATTGTAGGGGAAGGAAGGAGATGGAGAAGGAAGGAGATTGAAGGGGAAAGGAAGGAAGGAAGATTGAAGGGGAAAGGAAGGAGATGGAGAAGGAAGGAGATTGAAGGGGAAGGAAGGAAGGATAGAAAATTGAAGGGGAAAGGAAGAATGGAAGGAAGGAAGGAAGGAGAAAGAAATTGAAGGGAATGGATGGAGATGGAAGGAGATGGAAGGGGAAGGAAGGAAGGATGGAAGATTGAAGGGGAAAGGAAGGATGGAAGGAAGGAAGAAAGGAAGGAAAAAGAGATGAAGGGGAAGGGATGGAGATAGAGATGGAAGGAAGGAAAGAAGATTGAAGGGGAAAGGAAGGAGATGGAGAAGGAAGGAAATTGAAGGGGAAAGGAAGGAAGGAAGGAAGATTGAAGGGGAAAGGAAGGAGATGGAGAAGGAAGGAGATTGAAAGGGAAGGAAGGAAGGCAGGAAGGAAGGAAGGAAGGAAGGAAGGAGGCAGGAAGGAGAAAGATTGAAGGGGAAGGGATGGAGATGGAGATGGAAGGAAGGAAGGAAGGAAGATTGAAGGGGAAAGGAAGGAGATGGAGAAGGAAGGAAGATTGAAGGGGAAAGGAAGGAGATGGAGAAGGAAGGAGATTGAAGGGGAAGGGAAGAAAGGAAGGAGAGAGAGAGATTGAAGGGGAAGTGATGGAGATGGAAGGAAGGAAGATTGAAGGGGAAGGGAAGGATGGAAGGAAGGAAGGAAGGAGAAAGAAATTGAAGGGGAAGGGATAGAGATGGAGATGAAGGAGATTGAAGGGGAAAGGAAGAATGGAAGGAAGGAAGGAAGGAAGGAAGGAAGGAAGGAGAAAGAAATTGAAGGGGAATGGATGGAGATGGAGATGGAAGGAGATTGAAGGGGAAGGAAGGAAGGAAAAGAGATTGAAGGGGAAGGGATGGAGATAGAGATGGAAGGAAGGAAAAAGATTGAAGGGGAAAGGAAGGAGATGGAGAAGGAAGGAAATTGAAGCGGAAAGGAAGGAAGGAAGGAAGATTGAAGGGGAACGGAAGGAGATGGAGAAGGAAGGAGATTGAAAGGGAAGGAAGGAAGGCAGGAAGGTAGGAAGGAAGGCAGGAAGGAAGGAGAAAGATTGAAGGGGAAGGGATGGAGATGGAGAAGGAAGGAAGATTGAAGGGGAAAGGAAGGAGATGGAGAAGGAAGGAAGATTGAAGGGGAAAGGAAGGAGATGGAGAAGGAAGGAGATTGAAGGGGAAGGGAAGAAAGGAAGGAAGGAGAGAGAGAGATTGAAGGGGAAGTGATGGAGATGGAAGGAAGGAAGATTGAAGGGGAAAGGAAGGATGGAAGGAAGGAAGGAAGGAGAAAGAAATTGAAGGGAAGGGATAGAGATGGAGATGGAAGGAGATTGAAGTGGAAAGGAAGAATGGAAGGAAGGAAGGAAAGAGAAAGAAATTGAAGGGGAATGGATGGAGATGGAGATGGAAGGAGATTGAAGGGGAAGGAAGGAAGGATGGAAGATTGAAGGGGAAAGGAAGGATGGAAGGAAGGAAGGAAGAAAGGAAGGAAAAAGAGATTGAAGGGGAAGGGATGGAGATAGAGATGGAAGGAAGGAAAGAAGATTGAAGGGAAAGGAAGGAGATTGAGAAGGAAGGAAATTGAAGGGGAAAGGAAGGAAGGAAGGAAGATTGAAGGGGAAAGGATGGAGATGGAGAAGGAAAGAGATTGAAAGGGAAGGAAGGAAGGCAGGAAGGAAGGAAGGAAGGCAGGAAGGAGAAAGATTGAAGGGGAAGGGATGGAGATGGAGATGAAGGAAGGAAGGAAGGAAGGAAGGAAGATTGAAGGGGAAAGGAAGGAGATGGAGAAGGAAGGAAGATTGAAGGGGAAAGGAAGGAGATGGAGAAGGAAGGAGATTGAAGGGGAAGGGAAGAAAGGAAGGAGAGAGAGAGATTGAAGGGGAAGTGATGGAGATGGAAGGAAGGAAGATTGAAGGGGAAAGGAAGGATGGAAGGAGAAAGAAATTGAAGGGGAAGGGATAGAGATGGAGATGGAAGGAGATTGAAGGGGAAAGGAAGGAGATGGCGAAGGAAGGAGATTGAAGGGGAAACGAAGGAAGGAAGATTGAAGGGGAAAGGAAGGAAGGAAGGAAGATTGAAAGGGAAAGGAAGGAGATGGAGAAGGAAGGAGATTGAAGGGGAAGGAAGGAAGGAAGTCAGGAAGGAGAAAGATTGAAGGGGAAGGGATGGAGATGGAGAAGGAAGGAAGATTGAAGGGGAAAGGAAGGAGATGGAGAAGGAAGGAGATTGAAGGGAAGGGAAGAAAGGAAGGAGAGAGAGAGATTAAAGGGGAAGTGATGGAGATGGAAGGAAGGAAGATTGAAGGGGAAAGGAAGGATGTAAGGAAGGAAGGAAGGAGAAAGAAATTGAAGGGGAAGGGATAGAGATGGAGATGGAAGGAGATTGAAGGGGAAAGGAAGGAGATGGAGAATGAAGGAGATTGAAGGGGAGGGAAGGAAGGAAGGAAGGAAGGAAGGAGAGAGATTGAAAGGGAAGGGATGGAGGTGGAGATGGAAGGAAGGAAGGAAGATTGAAGGGGAAAGGAAGGAGATGGAGAAGTAAGGAGATTGAAGGGGAAGGAAGGAAGGAAGGCAGGAAGGAAGGAAGGCAGGAAGGGGAAAGATTGAAGGGGAAGGGGTGGAGATGGAGATGGAGATGGAGATGGAAGGAAGGAAGGAAGGAAGATTGAAGGGGAAAGGAAGGAGATGGAGAAGGAAGGAAGATTGAAGGGGAAAGGAAGGAGATGGAGAAGGAAGGAGATTGAAGGGGAAGGGAAGAAAGGAAGGAGATAGAGAGAGATTGAAGGGGAAGTGATGGAGATGGAAGGAAGGAAGATTGAAGGGGGAAAGGAAGGATGGAAGGAAGGAAGGAAGGAGAAAAAATTGAAGGGGAAGGGATAGAGATGGAGATGGAAGGAGATTGAAGGGGAAAGGAAGGAGATGGAGAAGGAAGGAGATTGAAGGGGAAAGGAAGAGATGGAGAAGGAAGGAGATTGAAGGGGAAGGGAAGAAAGGAAGGAGAGAGAGAGATTGAAGGGGAAGTGATGGAGATGGAAGGAAGGAAGATTGAAGGGGAAAGGAAGGATGGAAGGAGAAAGAAATTGAAGGGGAAGGGATAGAGATGGAGATGGAAGGAGATTGAAGGGGAAAGGAAGGAGATGGCGAAGGAAGGAGATTGAAGGGGAAACGAAGGAAGGAAGATTGAAGGGGAAAGGAAGGAAATGGAGAAGGAAGGAGATTGAAGGGGAAAGGAAGGAGGTGGAGAAGGAAGGAGATTGATGGGGAAGGAAGGAAAGAAGGAAGGAAGATTGAAGGGGAAAGGAAGGAGATGGAGAAGAAAGGAGATTGAAGGGGAAGGAAGGAAGGAAGGCAGGAAGGAAGGAAGGCAGGAAGGAGAAAGATTGAAGGGGAAGGGATGGAGATGGAGATGGAAGGAAGGAAGGAAGGAAGGAAGATTGAAAGGGAAAGGAAGGAGATGGAGAAGGAAGGAGATTGAAGGGGAAGGAAGGAAGGAAGGCAGGAAGGAGAAAGATTGAAGGGGAAGGGATGGAGATGGAGAAGGAAGGAAGATTGAAGGGGAAAGGAAGGAGATGGAGAAGGAAGGAGATTGAAGGGGAAGGGAAGAAAGGAAGGAGAGAGAGAGATTAAAGGGAAGTGATGGAGATGGAAGGAAGGAAGATTGAAGGGGAAAGGAAGGATGTAAGGAAGGAAGGAAGGAGAAAGAAATTGAAGGGGAAGGGATAGAGATGGAGATGGAAGGAGATTGAAGGGGAAAGGAAGGAGATGGAGAATGAAGGAGATTGAAGGGGAGGGAAGGAAGGAAGGAAGGAAGGAAGGAAGGAGAGAGATTGAAAGGGAAGGGATGGAGGTGGAGATGGAAGGAAGGAAGGAAGATTGAAGGGGAAAGGAAGGAGATGGAGAAGTAAGGAGATTGAAGGGGAAGGAAGGAAGGAAGGCAGGAAGGAAGGAAGGCAGGAAGGGGAAAGATTGAAGGGGAAGGGATGGAGATGGAGATGGAGATGGAGATGGAAGGAAGGAAGGAAGGAAGATTGAAGGGGAAAGGAAGGAGATGGAGAAGGAAGGAAGATTGAAGGGGAAAGGAAGGAGATGGAGAAGGAAGGAGATTGAAGGGGAAGGGAAGAAAGGAAGGAGATAGAGAGAGATTGAAGGGGAAGTGATGGAGATGGAAGGAAGGAAGATTGAAGGGGAAAGGAAGGATGGAAGGAAGGAAGGAAGGAGAAAAAATTGAAGGGGAAGGGATAGAGATGGAGATGGAAGGAGATTGAAGGGGAAAGGAAGGAGATGGAGAAGGAAGGAGATTGAAGGGGAAAGGAAGAAGATGGAGAAGGAAGGAGATTGAAGGGGAGGGAAGGAAGGAAGGAAGGAAGGAGAGAGATTGAAAGGGAAGGGATGGAGTTGGAGATGGAAGGAAGGAAGGAAGGAAGATTGAAGGGGAAGGGATGGAGATGGAGATGGAGATGGAGATTGAAGGAAGGAAGGAAGGAAGGAAGGAAGGAAGGAAGGAAGGAAGGAAGATTGAAGGGGAAAGGAAGGATGGAAGGAAGGAAGGAAGGAAGGAGAAAGAAATTGAAGGGGAAGGGATAGAGATGGAGATGGAAGGAGATTGTAGGGGAAAGGAAGGAGATGGAGAAGGAAGGAGATTGAAGGGGAAAGGAAGGAAGGAAGATTGAAGGGGAAAGGAAGGAGATGGAGAAGGAAGGAGATTGAAGGGGAAGGAAGGAAGGATGGAAGATTGAAGGGGAAAGGAAGAATGGAAGGAAGGAAGGAAGGAAGGAGAAAGAAATTGAAAGGGAATGGATGGAGATGGAGATGGAAGGAGATTGAAGGGGAAAGGAAGGAGATGGAGAATGAAGGAGATTGAAGGGGAGGGAAGGAAGGAAGGAAGGAAGGAAGGAAGGAAGGAAGGAGAGAGATTGAAAGGGAAGGGATGGAGGTGGAGATGGAAGGAAGGAAGGAAGATTGAAGGGGAAAGGAAGGAGATGGAGAAGGAAGGAGATTGAAGGGGAAGGAAGGAAGGAAGGCAGGAAGGAAGGAAGGCAGGAAGGGGAAAGATTGAAGGGGAAGGGATGGAGATGGAGATGGAGATGGAGATGGAAGGAAGGAAGGAAGGAAGATTGAAGGGGAAATGAAGGAGATGGAGAAGGAAGGAAGATTGAAGGGGAAAGGAAGGAGATGGAGAAGGAAGGAGATTGAAGGGGAAGGGAAGAAAGGAAGGAGATAGAGAGAGATTGAAGGGGAAGTGATGGAGATGGAAGGAAGGAAGATTGAAGGGGAAAGGAAGGATGGAAGGAAGGAAGGAAGGAAGGAGAAAAAAATTGAAGGGGAAGGGATAGAGATGGAGATGGAAGGAGATTGAAGGGGAAAGGAAGGAGATGGAGAAGGAAGGAGATTGAAGGGGAAAGGAAGAAGATGGAGAAGGAAGGAGATTGAAGGGAAGGGAAGGAAGGAAGGAAGGAAGGAGAGAGATTGAAAGGGAAGGGATGGAGTTGGAGATGGAAGGAAGGAAGGAAGGAAGATTGAAGGGGAAGGGATGGAGATGGAGATGGAGATTGAAGGAAGGAAGGAAGGAAGGAAGGAAGGAAGGAAGGAAGGAAGGAGAAAGAAATTGAAGGGGAAGGGATAGAGATGGAGATGGCAGGAGATTGTAGGGGAAAGGAAGGAGATGGAGAAGGAAGGAGATTGAAGGGGAAGGAAGGAAGGATGGAAGATTGAAGGGGAAAGGAAGAATGGAAGGAAGGAAGGAAGGAAGGAAGGAGAAAGAAATTGAAAGGGAATGGATGGAGATGGAGATGGAAGGAGATTGAAGGGGAAGGAAGGAAGGATGGAAGATTGAAGGGGAAAGGAAGGAGATGGAGAATGCAGGAGATTGAATGGAAAGGAAGGAGATGGACGAGGAAGGAGATTGAAGGGGAAGGAAGACAGGAAGGAGAGAGAGAGATTGAAGGGGAAGTGATGGAGATGGAAGGAAGGAAGATTGAAGGGGAAAGGAAGGAAGGAAGGAGAAAGAAATTGAAGGGGAAGGGATAGAGATGGAGATGGAAGGAGATTGAAGGAGGAAGGAAGGAACGAAGGAACGAAGGAAGGAAGGAGAGAGAGTGTGATTGAAAAGGAAGGTATGGAGATGGAAGGAAGGAAGATTGAAGGGGAAAGGAAGGAGATGGAGAATGAAGGAGATTGAATGGAAAGGAAGGAGATGGACGAGGAAGGAGATTGAAGGGGAAGGAAGAAAGGAAGGAGAGAGAGAGATTGAAGGGGAAGTGATGGAGATGGAAGGAAGGAAGATTGAAGGGGAAAGGAAGGAAGGAAGGAGAAAGAAATTGAAGGGGAAGGGATAGAGATGGAGATGGAAGGAGATTGAAGGGGAAAGGAAGGAGATGGAGAAAGTAGGAGATTGAAGGGGAAAGGAAGAAAGGAAGGAGAAAGAGATTGAAGGGGAAGGGATGGAGATGGAGATGGAAGGAAGAAAAGAAGATTGAAGGGGAAAGGAAGGAGATGGAGAAGGAAGGAGATTGAAGGGGAAAGGATGGAAGGAAGATTGAAGGGGAAATGAAGGAGATGGAGAAGGTAGGAGATTGAAGGGGAGGGAAGGAAGGAAGGAGAAAGATTGAAGGGGAAGGGATGGAGATGGAAGGAAGGTAGGAAGATTGAACGGGAAAGGAAGGAGATGGAGAAAAAAGGAGATTGACGGGGAAGGAAGGAAGGGGAAGGATTGAAGGGGAAGGGATGGACATGGAGGAAAGGAAGGAAAGAAGATTGAAGGGGAAAGGAAGGAGATGGAGAATGAAGGAGATTGAAAGGGAAAGGAAGGAAAGAAGGAAGGAGAGAGAGATTGAAGGGGAAAGGAAGGAGATGGAGAAGGAAGGAGATTGAAGGGGAAGGGAAGAAAGGAAGGAGAGAGAGAGATTGAAGGGGAAGTGATGGAGATGGAAGGAAGGAAGATTGAAGGGGAAAGGAAGGATGGAAGGAAGGAAGGAAGGAGAAAGAAATTGAAGGGGAAGGGATAGAGATGGAGATGGAAGGAGATTGAAGGGGAAAGGAAGGACATGGAGAAGGAAGGAGATTGAAGGGGAAGGAAGGAAATGGAGAAGGAAGGATATTGAAGGGGAAAGGAAGGAAGGAAGATTGAAGAGGAAACGAAGGAGATGGAGATGGAAGGAGATTGAAGGGGAGAGGAAGGAGATGGAGAAAGAAGGAGATTGAAGGAGGAAGGAAGGAAGGAAGGAACGAAGGAAGGAAGGAGAGAGAGAGTGATTGAAAAGGAAGGGATGGAGATGGAAGGAAGGAAGATTGAAGGGGAAAGGAAGGAGATGGAGAATGAAGGAGATTGAATGGAAAGGAAGGAGATGGACGAGGAAGGAGATTGAAGGGGAAGGAAGAAAGGAAGGAGAGAGAGAGATTGAAGGGGAAGTGATGGAGATGGAAGGAAGGAAGATTGAAAGGGAAAGGAAGGAAGGAAGGAGAAAGAAATTGAAAGGGAAGGGATAGAGATGGAGATGGAAGGAGATTGAAGGGGAAAGGAAGGAGATGGAGAAGGTAGGAGATTGAAGGGGAAAGGAAGAAAGGAAGGAGAAAGAGATTGAAGGGGAAGGGATGGAGATGGAAGAAAGGAAGGAAAGAAGATTGAAGGGGAAAGGAAGGAGATGGAGAATGAAGGAGATTGAAAGGGAAAGGAAGGAAAGAAGGAAGGAGAGAGAGATTGAAGGGGAAGGGATGGAGATGGAGATGGAAGGAAGGAAGATTGAAGGGGAAAGGAAGGAGATGGAGAAGAAAGGAGATTGAAGGGGAAGGAAGGAATTAGAGAGATTGAAGGGGAATGGATGGAGATGGCCAAGGAAGGAGATTGAAGGAGGAAGGAAGGAAGGAAGGAAGGAAGGAAGGAAGGAAGGAAGGAAGGAGAGATTGAAGGGGAAGGAATGGAGATGGAGATGGAAGGAAGGAAGGAAGATTGAAGGGGAAAGGAAGGAGATGGAGACGGAAGGAGATTGAAGGGGAAGGAAGGAAGGAAGGCAGGAAGGAAGGAAGGCAGGAAGGGGAAAGATTGAAGGGGAAGGGATGGAGATGGAGATGGAGATGGAGATGGAAGGAAGGAAGGAAGGAAGATTGAAGGGGAAAGGAAGGAGATGGAGAAGGAAGGAAGATTGAAGGGGAAAGGAAGGAGATGGAGAAGGAAGGAGATTGAAGGGGAAGGGAAGAAAGGAAGGAGATAGAGAGAGATTGAAGGGGAAGTGATGGAGATGGAAGGAAGGAAGATTGAAGGGGAAAGGAAGGATGGAAGGAAGGAAGGAAGGAGAAAAAATTGAAGGGGAAGGGATAGAGATGGAGATGCAAGGAGATTGAAGGGGAAAGGAAGGAGATGGAGAAGGAAGGAGATTGAAGGGGAAAGGAAGAAGATGGAGAAGGAAGGAGATTGAAGGGGAGGGAAGGAAGGAAGGAAGGAAGGAGAGAGATTGAAAGGGAAGGGATGGAGTTGGAGATGGAAGGAAGGAAGGAAGGAAGATTGAAGGGGAAGGGATGGAGATGGAGATGGAGATGGAGATTGAAGGAAGGAAGGAAGGAAGGAAGGAAGGAAGGAAGGAAGGAAGGAAGGAAGGAAGGAAGGAAGGAAGATTGAAGGGGAAAGGAAGGATGGAAGGAAGGAAGGAAGGAGAAAGAAATTGAAGGGGAAGGGATAGAGATGGAGATGGAAGGAGATTGTAGGGGAAAGGAAGGAGATGGAGAAGGAAGGAGATTGAAGGGGAAAGGAAGGAAGGAAGATTGAAGGGGAAAGGAAGGAGATGGAGAAGGAAGGAGATTGAAGGGGAAGGAAGGAAGGATGGAAGATTGAAGGGGAAAGGAAGAATGGAAGGAAGGAAGGAAGGAAGGAGAAAGAAATTGAAAGGGAATGGATGGAGATGGAGATGGAAGGAGATTGAAGGGGAAAGGAAGGAGATGGAGAATGAAGGAGATTGAAGGGGAGGGAAGGAAGGAAGGAAGGAAGGAAGGAAGGAAGGAAGGAGAGAGATTGAAAGGGAAGGGATGGAGGTGGAGATGGAAGGAAGGAAGGAAGATTGAAGGGGAAAGGAAGGAGATGGAGAAGGAAGGAGATTGAAGGGGAAGGAAGGAAGGAAGGCAGGAAGGAAGGAAGGCAGGAAGGGGAAAGATTGAAGGGGAAGGGATGGAGATGGAGATGGAGATGGAGATGGAAGGAAGGAAGGAAGGAAGATTGAAGGGGAAATGAAGGAGATGGAGAAGGAAGGAAGATTGAAGGGGAAAGGAAGGAGATGGAGAAGGAAGGAGATTGAAGGGGAAGGGAAGAAAGGAAGGAGATAGAGAGAGATTGAAGGGGAAGTGATGGAGATGGAAGGAAGGAAGATTGAAGGGGAAAGGAAGGATGGAAGGAAGGAAGGAAGGAGAAAAAAATTGAAGGGGAAGGGATAGAGATGGAGATGGAAGGAGATTGAAGGGGAAAGGAAGGAGATGGAGAAGGAAGGAGATTGAAGGGGAAAGGAAGAAGATGGAGAAGGAAGGAGATTGAAGGGAAGGGAAGGAAGGAAGGAAGGAAGGAGAGAGATTGAAAGGGAAGGGATGGAGTTGGAGATGGAAGGAAGGAAGGAAGGAAGATTGAAGGGGAAGGGATGGAGATGGAGATGGAGATTGAAGGAAGGAAGGAAGGAAGGAAGGAAGGAAGGAAGGAGAAAGAAATTGAAGGGGAAGGGATAGAGATGGAGATGGAAGGAGATTGTAGGGGAAAGGAAGGAGATGGAGAAGGAAGGAGATTGAAGGGGAAGGAAGGAAGGATGGAAGATTGAAGGGGAAAGGAAGAATGGAAGGAAGGAAGGAAGGAAGGAAGGAGAAAGAAATTGAAAGGGAATGGATGGAGATGGAGATGGAAGGAGATTGAAGGGGAAGGAAGGAAGGATGGAAGATTGAAGGGGAAAGGAAGGAGATGGAGAATGCAGGAGATTGAATGGAAAGGAAGGAGATGGACGAGGAAGGAGATTGAAGGGGAAGGAAGACAGGAAGGAGAGAGAGAGATTGAAGGGGAAGTGATGGAGATGGAAGGAAGGAAGATTGAAGGGGAAAGGAAGGAAGGAAGGAGAAAGAAATTGAAGGGGAAGGGATAGAGATGGAGATGGAAGGAGATTGAAGGAGGAAGGAAGGAACGAAGGAACGAAGGAAGGAAGGAGAGAGAGTGTGATTGAAAAGGAAGGTATGGAGATGGAAGGAAGGAAGATTGAAGGGGAAAGGAAGGAGATGGAGAATGAAGGAGATTGAATGGAAAGGAAGGAGATGGACGAGGAAGGAGATTGAAGGGGAAGGAAGAAAGGAAGGAGAGAGAGAGATTGAAGGGGAAGTGATGGAGATGGAAGGAAGGAAGATTGAAGGGGAAAGGAAGGAAGGAAGGAGAAAGAAATTGAAGGGGAAGGGATAGAGATGGAGATGGAAGGAGATTGAAGGGGAAAGGAAGGAGATGGAGAAAGTAGGAGATTGAAGGGGAAAGGAAGAAAGGAAGGAGAAAGAGATTGAAGGGGAAGGGATGGAGATGGAGATGGAAGGAAGAAAAGAAGATTGAAGGGGAAAGGAAGGAGATGGAGAAGGAAGGAGATTGAAGGGGAAAGGATGGAAGGAAGATTGAAGGGGAAATGAAGGAGATGGAGAAGGTAGGAGATTGAAGGGGAGGGAAGGAAGGAAGGAGAAAGATTGAAGGGGAAGGGATGGAGATGGAAGGAAGGTAGGAAGATTGAACGGGAAAGGAAGGAGATGGAGAAAAAAGGAGATTGACGGGGAAGGAAGGAAGGGGAAGGATTGAAGGGGAAGGGATGGACATGGAGGAAAGGAAGGAAAGAAGATTGAAGGGGAAAGGAAGGAGATGGAGAATGAAGGAGATTGAAAGGGAAAGGAAGGAAAGAAGGAAGGAGAGAGAGATTGAAGGGGAAGGGATGGAGATGGAGATGGAAGGAAGGAAGATTGAAGGGGAAAGGAAGGAGATGGAGAAGGAAGGAGATTGAAGGGGAAGGGAAGAAAGGAAGGAGAGAGAGAGATTGAAGGGGAAGTGATGGAGATGGAAGGAAGGAAGATTGAAGGGGAAAGGAAGGATGGAAGGAAGGAAGGAAGGAGAAAGAAATTGAAGGGGAAGGGATAGAGATGGAGATGGAAGGAGATTGAAGGGGAAAGGAAGGACATGGAGAAGGAAGGAGATTGAAGGGGAAGGAAGGAAATGGAGAAGGAAGGATATTGAAGGGGAAAGGAAGGAAGGAAGATTGAAGAGGAAACGAAGGAGATGGAGATGGAAGGAGATTGAAGGGGAGAGGAAGGAGATGGAGAAAGAAGGAGATTGAAGGAGGAAGGAAGGAAGGAAGGAACGAAGGAAGGAAGGAGAGAGAGAGTGATTGAAAAGGAAGGGATGGAGATGGAAGGAAGGAAGATTGAAGGGGAAAGGAAGGAGATGGAGAATGAAGGAGATTGAATGGAAAGGAAGGAGATGGACGAGGAAGGAGATTGAAGGGGAAGGAAGAAAGGAAGGAGAGAGAGAGATTGAAGGGGAAGTGATGGAGATGGAAGGAAGGAAGATTGAAAGGGAAAGGAAGGAAGGAAGGAGAAAGAAATTGAAGGGGAAGGGATAGAGATGGAGATGGAAGGAGATTGAAGGGGAAAGGAAGGAGATGGAGAAGGTAGGAGATTGAAGGGGAAAGGAAGAAAGGAAGGAGAAAGAGATTGAAGGGGAAGGGATGGAGATGGAAGAAAGGAAGGAAAGAAGATTGAAGGGGAAAGGAAGGAGATGGAGAATGAAGGAGATTGAAAGGGAAAGGAAGGAAAGAAGGAAGGAGAGAGAGATTGAAGGGGAAGGGATGGAGATGGAGATGGAAGGAAGGAAGATTGAAGGGGAAAGGAAGGAGATGGAGAAGAAAGGAGATTGAAGGGGAAGGAAGGAATTAGAGAGATTGAAGGGGAATGGATGGAGATGGCCAAGGAAGGAGATTGAAGGAGGAAGGAAGGAAGGAAGGAAGGAAGGAAGGAAGGAAGGAAGGAGAGATTGAAGGGGAAGGAATGGAGATGGAGATGGAAGGAAGGAAGGAAGATTGAAGGGGAAAGGAAGGAGATGGAGACGGAAGGAGATTGAAAGGGAAGGAAGGAAGGAGAGAGATTGAAAGGGAAGGGATGGAGATGGAAGAAATGAAGGAAGATTGAAGGGGAATTGAAGGAGATGGACAAGGAAGGAGATTGAAGGGGAAGGAAGGAAGGAAGGAAGGAAGGAAGGAAGGAAGGAAGGAAGGAAGGAAGATTGAAGGGTAAAGGAAGGAGGTGGAGATGGAAGGAGATTGAAGGGGAAAGAATGAGATGGAGAAGGAAGGAGATTGAAGGGGAAACGAAGGAAGGAAGATTGAAGGGGAAAGGAAGGAAATGGAGAAGGAAGGAGATTGAAGGGGAAGGAAGGAAGGAAGGAAGGAAGGAAGGAAGGAAGGCAGGAAGGAGAAAGATTGAAGGGGAAGGGATGGAGATGGAGATGGAGATGGAGATGGAAGGAAGGAAGGAAGGAAGGAAGGAAGATTGAAGGGGAAAGGAAGGAGATGGAGAAGGAAGGAAGATTGAAGGGGAAAGGAAGGAGATGGAGAAGGAAGGAGATTGAAGGGGAAGGGAAGAATGGAAGGAAGGAAGGAAGGAGAAAGAAATTGAAGGGGAAGGGATAGAGATGGAGATGGAAGGAGATTGAAGGGGAAAGGAAGAATGGAAGGAAGGAAGGAAGGAGAAAGAAATTGAAGGGGAATGGATGGAGATGGAGATGGAAGGAGATTGAAGGGGAAGGAAGGAAGGATGGAAGATTGAAGGGGAAAGGAAGGATGGAAGGAAGGAAGAAAGGAAGGAAAAAGAGATTGAAGGGGAAGGGATGGAGATAGAGATGGAAGGAAGGAAAGAAGATTGAAGGGGAAAGGAAGGAGATGGAGAAGGAAGGAAATTGAAGCGGAAAGGAAGGAAGGAAGGAAGATTGAAGGGGAACGGAAGGAGATGGAGAAGGAAGGAAGATTGAAGGGGAAAGGAAGGAGATGGAGAAGGAAGGAGATTGAAGGGGAAGGGAAGAATGGAAGGAGAGAGAGAGATTAAAGGGGAAGTGATGGAGATGGAAGGAAGGAAGATTGAAGGCAGGAAGGAAGGAAGGAAGGCAGGAAGGAAGGAGAAAGATTGAAGGGGAAGGGATGGAGATGGAGAAGGAAGGAAGATTGAAGGGGAAAGGAAGGAGATGGAGAAGGAAGGAAGATTGAAGGGGAAAGGAAGGAGATGGAGAAGGAAGGAGATTGAAGGGGAAGGGAAGAAAGGAAGGAGAGAGAGAGATTGAAGGGGAAGTGATGGAGATGGAAGGAAGGAAGATTGAAGGGGAAAGGAAGGAAGGAAGGAAGGAAGGATTGAGAAAGAAATTGAAGGGGAAGGGATAGAGATGGAGATGGAAAGAGATTGAAGGGGAAAGGAAGGAGATGGAGAAGGAAGGAGATTGAAGGGGAAACGAAGGAAGGAAGATTGAAGGGGAAAGGAAGGAAATGGAGAAGGAAGGAGATTGAAGGGGAAAGGAAGAAAGGAAGGAGAAAGAGATTGAAGGGGAAGGGATGGAGATGGAAGAAAGGAAGGAAAGAAGATTGAAGGGGAAAGGAAGGAGATGGAGAATGAAGGAGATTGAAAGGGAAAGGAAGGAAAGAAGGAAGGAGAGAGAGATTGAAGGGGAAGGGATGGAGATGGAGATGGAAGGAAGGAAGATTGAAGGGGAAAGGAAGGAGATGGAGAAGAAAGGAGATTGAAGGGGAAGGAAGGAATTAGAGAGATTGAAGGGGAATGGATGGAGATGGCCAAGGAAGGAGATTGAAGGAGGAAGGAAGGAAGGAAGGAAGGAAGGAAGGAAGGAAGGAAGGAGAGATTGAAGGGGAAGGAATGGAGATGGAGATGGAAGGAAGGAAGGAAGATTGAAGGGGAAAGGAAGGAGATGGAGACGGAAGGAGATTGAAAGGGAAGGAAGGAAGGAGAGAGATTGAAAGGGAAGGGATGGAGATGGAAGAAATGAAGGAAGATTGAAGGGGAATTGAAGGAGATGGACAAGGAAGGAGATTGAAGGGGAAGGAAGGAAGGAAGGAAGGAAGGAAGGAAGGAAGGAAGGAAGGAAGATTGAAGGGTAAATGAAGGAGGTGGAGATGGAAGGAGATTGAAGGGGAAAGAATGAGATGGAGAAGGAAGGAGATTGAAGGGGAAACGAAGGAAGGAAGATTGAAGGGGAAAGGAAGGAAATGGAGAAGGAAGGAGATTGAAGGGGAAGGAAGGAAGGAAGGAAGGAAGGAAGGAAGGAAGGAAGGCAGGAAGGAGAAAGATTGAAGGGGAAGGGATGGAGATGGAGATGGAGATGGAGATGGAAGGAAGGAAGGAAGGAAGGAAGGAAGATTGAAGGGGAAAGGAAGGAGATGGAGAAGGAAGGAAGATTGAAGGGGAAAGGAAGGAGATGGAGAAGGAAGGAGATTGAAGGGGAAGGGAAGAATGGAAGGAGAGAGAGAGATTAAAGGGGAAGTGATGGAGATGGAAGGAAGGAAGATTGAAGGGGAAAGGAAGGATGGAAGGAAGGAAGGAAGGAGAAAGAAATTGAAGGGGAAGGGATAGAGATGGAGATGGAAGGAGATTGAAGGGGAAAGGAAGAATGGAAGGAAGGAAGGAAGGAGAAAGAAATTGAAGGGGAATGGATGGAGATGGAGATGGAAGGAGATTGAAGGGGAAGGAAGGAAGGATGGAAGATTGAAGGGGAAAGGAAGGATGGAAGGAAGGAAGAAAGGAAGGAAAAGAGATTGAAGGGGAAGGGATGGAGATAGAGATGGAAGGAAGGAAAGAAGATTGAAGGGGAAAGGAAGGAGATGGAGAAGGAAGGAAATTGAAGCGGAAAGGAAGGAAGGAAGGAAGATTGAAGGGGAACGGAAGGACATGGAGAAGGAAGGAAGATTGAAGGGGAAAGGAAGGAGATGGAGAAGGAAGGAGATTGAAGGGGAAGGGAAGAATGGAAGGAGAGAGAGAGATTAAAGGGGAAGTGATGGAGATGGAAGGAAGGAAGATTGAAGGCAGGAAGGAAGGAAGGAAGGCAGGAAGGAAGGAGAAAGATTGAAGGGGAAGGGATGGAGATGGAGAAGGAAGGAAGATTGAAGGGGAAAGGAAGGAGATGGAGAAGGAAGGAAGATTGAAGGGGAAAGGAAGGAGATGGAGAAGGAAGGAGATTGAAGGGGAAGGGAAGAAAGGAAGGAGAGAGAGAGATTGAAGGGGAAGTGATGGAGATGGAAGGAAGGAAGATTGAAGGGGAAAGGAAGGAAGGAAGGAAGGAAGGATTGAGAAAGAAATTGAAGGGGAAGGGATAGAGATGGAGATGGAAAGAGATTGAAGGGGAAAGGAAGGAGATGGAGAAGGAAGGAGATTGAAGGGGAAACGAAGGAAGGAAGATTGAAGGGGAAAGGAAGGAAATGGAGAAGGAAGGAGATTGAAGGGGAAAGGAAGGAGGTGGAGAAGGAAGGAGATTGACGGGGAAGGAAGGAAGGCAGGAAGGAAGGAAGGCAGGAAGGAGAAAGATTGAAGGGGAAGGGATGGAGATGGAGATGGAAGGAAGGAAGGAAGGAAGGAAGGAAGGAAGGAAGGAAGGAAGATTGAAGGGGAAAGGAAGGAGATGGAGAAGGAAGGAGATTGAAGGGGAAGGAAGGAAGGAAGGCAGGAAGGAGAAAGATTGAAGGGGAAGGGATGGAGATGGAGATGGAGATGGAGATGGAAGGAATAAAGGAAGGAAGGAAGGAAGATTGAAGGGGAAAGGAAGGAGATGGAGAAGGAAGGAAGATTGAAGGGGAAAGGAAGGAGATGGAGAAGGAAGGAGATTGAAGGGGAAGGGAAGAAAGGAAGGAGAGAGAGAGATTAAAGGGGAAGTGATGGAGATGGAAGGAAGGAAGATTGAAGGGGAAAGGAAGGATGGAAGGAAGGAAGGAAGGAGAAAGAAATTGAAGGGGAAGGGATAGAGATGGAGATGGAAGGAGATTGAAGTGGAAAGGAAGGAGATGGAGAAGGAAGGAGATTGAAGGGGAGGGAAGGAAGGAAGGAAGGAAGGAAGGAAGGCAGGAAGGAGAAAGATTGAAGGGGAAGGGATGGAGATGGAGATGGAGATGGAGATGGAGATGGAAGGAAGGAAAGAAGGAAGGAAGATTGAAGGGGAAAGGAAGGAGATGGAGAAGGAAGGAGATTGAAGGGGAAGGAAGGAAGGAAGGCAGGAAGGAAGGAAGGCAGGAAGTAGAAAGATTGAAGGGGAAGGGATGGAGATGGAGATGGAGATGGAGATGGAAGGAAGGAAGGAAGGAAGGAAGATTGAAGGGGAAAGGAAGGAGATGGAGAAGGAAGGAAATTGAAGGGGAAAGGAAGGAGATGGAGAAGGAAGGAGATTGAAGGGGAAGGGAAGAAATGAAGGAGAGAGAGATTGAAGGGGAAGTGATGGAGATGGAAGGAAGGAAGATTGAAGGGGAAAGGAAGGATGGAAGGAAGGAAGGAAGGAGAAAGAAATTGAAGGGGAAGGGATAGAGATGGAGATGGAAGGAGATTGTAGGGGAAAGGAAGGAGATGGAGAAGGAAGGAGATTGAAGGGGAAAGGAAGGAAGGAAGATTGAAGGGGAAAGGAAGGAGATGGAGAAGGAAGGAGATTGAAGGGGAAGGAAGGAAGGATGGAAAATTGAAGGGGAAAGGAAGAATGGAAGGAAGGAAGGAAGGAGAAAGAAATTGAAGGGGAATGGATGGAGATGGAAGGAGATGGAAGGGGAAGGAAGGAAGGATGGAAGATTGAAGGGGAAAGGAAGGATGGAAGGAAGGAAGAAAGGAAGGAAAAGAGATTGAAGGGGAAGGGATGGAGATGGAAGGAAGGTAGGAAGATTGAACGGGAAAGGAAGGAGATGGAGAAAAAGGAGATTGACGGGGAAGGAAGGAAGGGAAGGATTGAAGGGGAAGGGATGGACATGGAGGAAAGGAAGGAAAGAAGATTGAAGGGGAAAGGAAGGAGATGGAGAATGAAGGAGATTGAAAGGGAAAGGAAGGAAAGAAGGAAGGAGAGAGAGATTGAAGGGGAAAGGAAGGAGATGGAGAAGGAAGGAGATTGAAGGGGAAGGAAGAAAGGAAGGAGAGAGAGAGATTGAAGGGGAAGTGATGGAGATGGAAGGAAGGAAGATTGAAGGGGAAAGGAAGGATGGAAGGAAGGAAGGAGAAAGAAATGAAGGGGAAGGATAGAGATGGAGATGGAAGGAGATTGAAGGGAAAGGAAGGACATGGAGAAGGAAGGAGATTGAAGGGGAAGGAAGGAAATGGAGAAGGAAGGATATTGAAGGGGAAAGGAAGGAAGGAAGATTGAAGAGGAAACGAAGGAGATGGAGATGGAAGGAGATGAAGGGGAGAGGAAGGAGATGGAGAAAGAAGGAGATTGAAGGAGGAAGGAAGGAAGGAAGGAACGAAGGAAGGAAGGAGAGAGAGAGTGATTGAAAAGGAAGGGATGGAGATGGAAGGAAGGAAGATTGAAGGGAAAGGAAGGAGATGGAGAATGAAGGAGATTGAATGGAAAGGAAGGAGATGGACGAGGAAGGAGATTGAAGGGGAGATTGAAGGGGAAACGAAGGAAGGAAGATTGAAGGGGAAAGGAAGGAAATGGAGAAGGAAGGAGATTGAAGGGGAAGGAAGGAAGGAAGGAAGGAAGGAAGGAAGGAAGGAAGGAAGGCAGGAAGGAGAAAGATTGAAGGGGAAGGGATGGAGATGGAGATGGAGATGGAGATGGAAGGAAGGAAGGAAGGAAGGAAGGAAGATTGAAGGGGAAAGGAAGGAGATGGAGAAGGAAGGAAGATTGAAGGGGAAAGGAAGGAGATGGAGAAGGAAGGAGATTGAAGGGGAAGGGAAGAATGGAAGGAGAGAGAGAGATTAAAGGGGAAGTGATGGAGATGGAAGGAAGGAAGATTGAAGGGGAAAGGAAGGATGGAAGGAAGGAAGGAAGGAGAAAGAAATTGAAGGGGAAGGGATAGAGATGGAGATGGAAGGAGATTGAAGGGGAAAGGAAGAATGGAAGGAAGGAAGGAAGGAGAAAGAAATTGAAGGGGAATGGATGGAGATGGAGATGGAAGGAGATTGAAGGGGAAGGAAGGAAGGATGGAAGATTGAAGGGGAAAGGAAGGATGGAAGGAAGGAAGAAAGGAAGGAAAAGAGATTGAAGGGGAAGGGATGGAGATAGAGATGGAAGGAAGGAAAGAAGATTGAAGGGGAAAGGAAGGAGATGGAGAAGGAAGGAAATTGAAGCGGAAAGGAAGGAAGGAAGGAAGATTGAAGGGGAACGGAAGGAGATGGAGAAGGAAGGAAGATTGAAGGGGAAAGGAAGGAGATGGAGAAGGAAGGAGATTGAAGGGGAAGGGAAGAATGGAAGGAGAGAGAGAGATTAAAGGGGAAGTGATGGAGATGGAAGGAAGGAAGATTGAAGGCAGGAAGGAAGGAAGGAAGGCAGGAAGGAAGGAGAAAGATTGAAGGGGAAGGGATGGAGATGGAGAAGGAAGGAAGATTGAAGGGGAAAGGAAGGAGATGGAGAAGGAAGGAAGATTGAAGGGGAAAGGAAGGAGATGGAGAAGGAAGGAGATTGAAGGGGAAGGGAAGAAAGGAAGGAGAGAGAGAGATTGAAGGGGAAGTGATGGAGATGGAAGGAAGGAAGATTGAAGGGGAAAGGAAGGAAGGAAGGAAGGAAGGATTGAGAAAGAAATTGAAGGGGAAGGGATAGAGATGGAGATGGAAAGAGATTGAAGGGGAAAGGAAGGAGATGGAGAAGGAAGGAGATTGAAGGGGAAACGAAGGAAGGAAGATTGAAGGGGAAAGGAAGGAAATGGAGAAGGAAGGAGATTGAAGGGGAAAGGAAGGAGGTGGAGAAGGAAGGAGATTGACGGGGAAGGAAGGAAGGCAGGAAGGAAGGAAGGCAGGAAGGAGAAAGATTGAAGGGGAAGGGATGGAGATGGAGATGGAAGGAAGGAAGGAAGGAAGGAAGGAAGGAAGGAAGGAAGGAAGGAAGGAAGGAAGGAAGGAAGGAAGATTGAAGGGGAAAGGAAGGAGATGGAGAAGGAAGGAGATTGAAGGGGAAGGAAGGAAGGAAGGCAGGAAGGAGAAAGATTGAAGGGGAAGGGATGGAGATGGAGATGGAGATGGAGATGGAAGGAAGGAAGGAAGGAAGGAAGGAAGATTGAAGGGGAAAGGAAGGAGATGGAGAAGGAAGGAAGATTGAAGGGGAAAGGAAGGAGATGGAGAAGGAAGGAGATTGAAGGGGAAGGGAAGAAAGGAAGGAGAGAGAGATTGAAGGGGAAGTGATGGAGATGGAAGGAAGGAAGATTGAAGGGGAAAGGAAGGATGGAAGGAAGGAAGGAAGGAGAAAGAAATTGAAGGGGAAGGGATAGAGATGGAGATGGAAGGAGATTGAAGGGGAAAGGAAGGAGATGGAGAAGGAAGGAGATTGAAGGGGAGGGAAGGAAGGAAGGAAGGAAGGAAGGCAGGAAGGAGAAAGATTGAAGGGGAAGGGATGGAGATGGAGATGGAGATGGAGATGGAGATGGAGATGGAAGGAAGGAAAGAAGGAAGGAAGATTGAAGGGGAAAGGAAGGAGATGGAGAAGGAAGGAGATTGAAGGGGAAGGAAGGAAGGAAGGCAGGAAGGAAGGAAGGCAGGAAGTAGAAAGATTGAAGGGAAGGGATGGAGATGGAGATGGAGATGGAGATGGAAGGAAGGAAGGAAGGAAGGAAGATGAAGGGGAAAGGAAGGAGATGGAGAAGGAAGGAAATTGAAGGGGAAAGGAAGGAGATGGAGAAGGAAGGAGATTGAAGGGGAAGGGAAGAAATGAAGGAGAGAGAGATTGAAGGGGAAGTGATGGAGATGGAAGGAAGGAAGATTGAAGGGAAAGGAAGGATGGAAGGAAGGAAGGAAGGAGAAAGAAATTGAAGGGAAGGGATAGAGATGGAGATGGAAGGAGATTGTAGGGGAAAGGAAGGAGATGGAGAAGGAAGGAGATTGAAGGGGAAAGGAAGGAAGGAAGATTGAAGGGGAAAGGAAGGAGATGGAGAAGGAAGGAGATTGAAGGGAAGGAAGGAAGGATGGAAATTGAAGGGGAAAGGAAGAATGGAAGGAAGGAGAAAGAAATTGAAGGGGAATGGATGGAGATGGAAGGAGATGGAAGGGGAAGGAAGGAAGGATGGAAGATTGAAGGGGAAGGAAGGATGGAAGGAAGGAAGAAAGGAAGGAAAAAGAGATTGAAGGGGAAGGGATGGAGATAGAGATGGAGGAAGGAAAGAAGATTGAAGGGGAAAGGAAGGAGATGGAGAAGGAAGGAAATGAAGGGGAAGGAAGGAAGGAGGAAGATTGAAGGGGAAGGAAGGAGATGGAGAAGGAAGGAGATTGAAAGGGAAGGAAGGAAGGCAGGAAGGAAGGAAGGAAGGAAGGAAGGAAGGCAGGAAGGAGAAAGATTGAAGGGGAAGGGATGGAGATGGAGATGGAAGGAAGGAAGGAAGGAAGATTGAAGGGGAAAGGAAGGAGATGGAGAAGGAAGGAAGATTGAAGGGGAAAGGAAGGAGATGGAGAAGGAAGGAGATTGAAGGGGAAGGGAAGAAAGGAAGGGAGAGAGGAGAGATTGAAGGGGAAGTGATGGAGATGGAAGGAAGGAAGATTGAAGGGGAAGGGAAGGATGGAAGGAAGGAAGGAAGGAGAAAGAAATTGAAGGGGAAGGGATAGAGATGGAGATGGAAGGAGATTGAAGGGGAAAGGAAGAATGGAAGGAAGGAAAGAAGGAAGGAGAAAGAAATTGAAGGGGAATGGATGGAGATGGAGATGGAAGGAGATTGAAGGGGAAGGAAGGAAGGATGGAAGATTGAAGGGGAAAGGAAGGATGGAAGGAAGGAAGGAAGAAAGGAAGGAAAAGAGATTGAAGGGGAAGGGATGGAGATAGAGATGGAAGGAAGGAAGGAAGATTGAAGGGGAAAGGAAGGAGATGGAGAAGGAAGGAATTGAAGGGGAAAGGAAGGAAGGAAGGAAGATTGAAGGGGAAGGGAAGAATGGAAGGAGAGAGAGAGATTAAAGGGGAAGTGATGGAGATGGAAGGAAGGAAGATTGAAGGCAGGAAGGAAGGAAGGAAGGCAGGAAGGAAGGAGAAAGATTGAAGGGGAAGGGATGGAGATGGAGAAGGAAGGAAGATTGAAGGGGAAAGGAAGGAGATGGAGAAGGAAGGAAGATTGAAGGGGAAAGGAAGGAGATGGAGAAGGAAGGAGATTGAAGGGGAAGGGAAGAAAGGAAGGAGAGAGAGAGATTGAAGGGGAAGTGATGGAGATGGAAGGAAGGAAGATTGAAGGGGAAAGGAAGGATGGAAGAAGGAAGGAAGGAGAAAGAAATTGAAGGGGAAGGGATAGAGATGGAGATGGAAGGAGATTGAAGTGGAAAGGAAGGAGATGGAGAAGGAAGGAGATTGAAGGGGAGGGAAGGAAGATTGAAGGGGAAAGGAAGGAAATGGAGAAGGAAGGAGATTGAAGGGAAGGAAGGAGGTGGAGAAGGAAGGAGATTGACGGGGAAGGAAGGAAGGCAGGAAGGAAGGAAGGCAGGAAGGAGAAAGATTGAAGGGGAAGGGATGGAGATGGAGATGGAAGGAAGGAAGGAAGGAAGGAAGGAAGGAAGGAAGGAAGGAAGGAAGGAAGATTGAAGGGGAAAGGAAGGAGATGGAGAAGGAAGGAGATTGAAGGGGAAGGAAGGAAGGAAGGCAGGAAGGAGAAAGATTGAAGGGAAGGGATGGAGATGGAGATGGAGATGGAGATGGAAGGAATAAAGGAAGGAAGGAAGGAAGATTGAAGGGGAAAGGAAGGAGATTGGAGAAGGAAGGAAGATTGAAGGGGAAAGGAAGGAGATGGAGAAGGAAGGAGATTGAAGGGGAAGGGAAGAAAGGAAGGAGAGAGAGAGATTAAAGGGAAGTGATGGAGATGGAAGGAAGGAAGATAGAAGGGGAAAGGAAGGATGGAAGGAAGGAAGGAAGGAGAAGAAATTGAAGGGGAAGGGATAGAGATGGAGATGGAAGGAGAATGAAGTGGAAGGAAGGAGATGGAGAAGGAAGGAGATTGAAGGGGAGGGAAGGAAGGAAGGAAGAAGGAAGGAAGGCAGGAAGGAGAAAGATTGAAGGGACGGGATGGAGATGGAGATGAGATGGAGATGGAGATGGAAGGAAGGAAAGAAGGAAGGAAGATTGAAGGGGAAAGGAAGGAGATGGAGAAGGAAGGAGATTGAAGGGGAAGGAAGGAAGGAGGCAGGAAGGAAGGAAGGCAGGAAGTAGAAAGATTGAAGGGGAAGGGATGGAGATGGAGATGGAGATGGAGATGGAAGGAAGGAAGGAAGGAAAGATGGAAGGAAGGAAGGAAGGAAGGAAGATTGAAGGGGAAAGGAAGGAGATGGAGAAGGAAGGAAATTGAAGGGGAAAGGAAGGAGATGGAGAAGGAAGGAGATTGAAGGGGAAGGGAAGAAATGAAGGAGAGAGAGATTGAAGGGGAAGTGATGGAGATGGAAGGAAGGAAGATTGAAGGGGAAAGGAAGGATGGAAGGAAGGAAGGAAGGAGAAAGAAATTGAAGGGGAAGGGATAGAGATGGAGATGGAAGGAGATTGTAGGGGAAAGGAAGGAGATGGAGAAGGAAGGAGATTGAAGGGAAAGGAAGGAAGGAAGATTGAAGGGGAAAGGAAGGAGATGGAGAAGGAAGGAGATTGAAGGGGAAGGAAGGAAGGATGGAAATTGAAGGGAAAGGAAGAATGGAAGGAAGGAAGGAAGGAGAAAGAAATTGAAGGGGAATGGATGGAGATGGAAGGAGATGGAAGGGAAGGAAGGAAGGATGGAAGATTGAAGGGGAAAGGAAGGATGGAAGGAAGGAAGAAAGGAAGGAAAAGAGATTGAAGGGGAAGGATGGAGATAGAGATGGAAGGAAGGAAAGAAGATTGAAGGGGAAAGGAAGGAGATGGAGAAGGAAGGAAATTGAAGGGAAAGGAAGGAAGGAAGGAAGATTGAAGGGGAAAGGAAGGAGATGGAGAAGGAAGGAGATTGAAAGGGAAGGAAGGAAGGCAGGAAGGAAGGAAGGAAGGAAGGAAGGAAGGCAGGAAGGAGAAAGATTGAAGGGGAAGGGATGGAGATGGAGATGGAAGGAAGGAAGGAAGGAAGATTGAAGGGGAAAGGAAGGAGATGGAGAAGGAAGGAAGATTGAAGGGGAAAGGAAGGAGATGGAGAAGGAAGGAGATTGATGGGAAGGAAGGAAAGAAGGAAGGAAGATTGAAGGGAAGGAAGGAGATGGAGAAGAAAGGAGATTGAAGGGAAGGAAGGAAGGAAGGCAGGAAGGAAGGAAGGCAGGAAGGAGAAAGATTGAAGGGGAAGGGATGGAGATGGAGATGGAAGGAAGGAAGGAAGGAAGGAAGATTGAAAGGAAAGAAGGAGATGGAGAAGGAAGGAGATTGAAGGGGAAGGAAGGAGGAAGGCAGGAAGGAGAAAGATTGAAGGGGAAGGGATGGAGATGAGAAGGAAGGAAGATTGAAGGGGAAAGGAAGGAGATGGAGAAGGAAGGAGATTGAAGGGGAAGGGAAGAAGGAAGGAGAGAGAGAGATTAAAGGGGAAGTGATGGAGATGGAAGGAAGGAAGATTGAAGGGGAAAGGAAGGATGTAAGGAAGGAAGGAAGGAGAAAGAAATTGAAGGGGAAGGGATAGAGATGGAGATGGAAGGAGATTGAAGGGGAAGGAAGGAGATGAGAATGAAGGAGATTGAAGGGAGAGGAAGGAAGGAAGGAAGGAAGGAAGGAAGGAGGAGAGATTGAAGGGAAGGGATGGAGGTGGAGATGGAAGGAAGGAAGGAAGATTGAAGGGAAGGAAGGAGATGGAGAGTAAGGAGATTGAGGGGAAGGTAGGAAGGAAGGCAGGAAGGAAGGAAGGCAGGGAAGGGGAAAGATTGAAGGGGAAGGATGGAGATGGAGATGGGAGATGGAGATGGGAAGGAAGGAAGGAAGGAAGATGAAGGGGAGACGGAAGGAAAGGAAGGAGATTGAAGGGGAAGGGAAGAAAGGAAGGAGATAGAGAGAGATTGAAGGGGAAGTGATGGAGATGGAAGGAAGGAAGATTGAAGGGAAAGGAAGGATGGAAGGAAGGAAGGAAGGAGAAAAAATTGAAGGGGAAGGGATAGAGATGGAGATGGAAGGAGATTGAAGGGGAAAGGAAGGAGATGGAGAAGGAAGGAGATTGAAGGGAAAGGAAGAAGATGGAGAGGAAGGAGATTGAAGGGGAGGAAGGACGGAAGGAAGGAAGGAGAGAGATTGAAAGGGAAGGGATGAGTTGGAGATGGAAGGAAGGAAGGAAGGAAGGAAGATTGAAGGGGAAGGGATGGAGATGGAGATGGAGATGGAGATTGAAGGAAGGAAGGAAGGAAGGAAGGAAGGAAGGAAGGAAGGAAGGAAGGAAGGAAGATGAAGGGGAAAGGAAGGATGGAAGGAAGGAAGGAAGGAAGGAGAAAGAATTGAAGGGGAAGGATAGAGATGGAGATGGAAGGAGATTGTAGGGGAAAGGAAGGAGATGGAGAAGGAAGGAGATTGAAGGGGAAGAAGGAAGGAAGGATTGAAGGGAAAGGAAGGAGATGGAGAAGGAAGGAGATGAAGGGGAAGGAAGGATGGAAGATTGAAGGGGAAAGGAAGAATGGAAGGAAGGAAGGAAGGAAGGAGAAGAATTGAAGGGAATGGATGGAGATGGAGATGGAAGGAGATGAAGGGAAGGAAGGAGATGAGAATGAAGGAGATTGAAGGGAGGGAAGGAAGGAAGGAAGGAAGGAAGGAAGGAAGGAGAGAGATTGAAGGGAAGGGATGGAGGTGGAGATGGAAGGAAGGAAGAGATTGAAGGGGAAGGAAGGAGATGGAGAAGGAAGGAGATTGAAGGGGAAGGAAGGAAGGAAGGCAGGAAGGAAGGAAGGCAGGAAGGGGAAAGATTGAAGGGGAAGGGATGGAGATGGAGATGGAGATGGAGATGGAAGGAAGGAAGGAAGGAAAGATTGAAGGGGAAATGAAGGAGATGGAGAAGGAAGGAAGATTGAAGGGGAAAGGAAGGAGATGGAGAAGGAAGGAGATTGAAGGGGAGGGAAGAAGGAAGGAGATAGAGAGAGATTGAAGGGGAAGTGATGGAGATGGAAGGAAGGAAGATTGAAGGGAAAGGAAGGATGGAAGGAAGGAAGGAAGGAGAAAAAATTGAAGGGGAAGGGATAGAGATGGAGATGGAAGGAGATTGAAGGGGAAAGGAAGGAGATGGAGAAGGAAGGAGATGAAGGGGAAAGGAAGAAGATGGAGAAGGAAGGAGATTGAAGGGAAGGGAAGGAAGGAAGGAAGGAAGGAGAGAGATTGAAAGGGAAGGGATGGAGTTGGAGATGGAAGGAAGGAAGGAAGGAAGATTGAAGGGAAGGGATGGAGATGGAGATGGAGATTGAAGGAAGGAAGGAAGGAAGGAAGGAAGGAAGGAAGGAGAAAGAAATTGAAGGGGAAAGGGATAGAGATGGAGATGGAAGGAGATTGTAGGGGAAGGAAGGAGATGGAGAAGGAAGGAGATTGAAGGGGAAGGAAGGAAGGATGGAAGATTGAAGGGGAAAGGAAGAATGGAAGTGAAGGAAGGAAGGAAGGAAGGAGAAAGAAATTGAAAGGGAATGGATGGAGATGGAGATGGAAGGAGATTGAAGGGAAGGAAGGAAGGATGGAGATTGAAGGGGAAAGGAGGAGATGGAGAATGCAGGAGATTGAATGGAAAGGAAGGAGATGGACGAGGAAGGAGATTGAAGGGGAAGGAAGAAGGAAGGAGAGAGAGAGATTGAAGGGGAAGTGATGGAGATGGAAGGAAGGAAGATTGAAGGGGAAAGGAAGGAAGGAAGGAGAAAGAAATTGAAGGGAAGGGATAGAGATGGAGAATGGAAGGAGATTGAAGGAGGAAGGAAGGAACGAAGGAACGAAGGAAGGAAGGAGAGAGAGTGTGATTGAAAAGGAAGGTATGGAGATGGAAGGAAGGAAGATTGAAGGGGAAAGGAAGGAGATGGAGAATGAAGGAGATTGAATGGAAAGGAAGGAGATGGACGAGGAAGGAGATTGAAGGGGAAGGAAGAAAGGAAGGAGAGAGAGAGATTGAAGGGGAAGTGATGGAGATGGAAGGAAGGAAGATTGAAGGGGAAAGGAAGGAAGGAAGGAGAAAGAAATTGAAGGGGAAGGGATAGAGATGGAGATGGAAGGAGATTGAAGGGGAAAGGAAGGAGATGGAGAAAGTAGGAGATTGAAGGGGAAAGGAAGAAAGGAAGGAGAAAGAGATTGAAGGGGAAGGGATGGAGATGGAGATGGAAGGAAGAAAAGAGATTGAAGGGGAAGGAAGGAGATGGAGAAGGAAGGAGATTGAAGGGAAGGATGGAAGGAAGATTGAAGGGGAATGAAGGAGATGGAGAAGGTAGGAGATTGAAGGGGAGGGAAGGAAGGAAGGAGAAAGATTGAAGGGGAAGGGATGGAGATGGAAGGAAGGTAGGAAGATTGAAAGGGAAAGGAAGGAGATGGAGAAAAAGGAGATTGACGGGGAAGGAAGGAAGGGGAAGGATTGAAGGGGAAGGGATGGACATGGAGGAAAGGAAGGAAAGAGATTGAAGGGGAAAGGAAGGAGATGGAGAATGAAGGAGATTGAAGGAAAGGAAGGAAAGAAGGAAGGAGAGAGAGATTGAAGGGGAAGGGATGGAGATGGAGATGGAAGGAAGGAAGATTGAAGGGGAAAGGAAGGAGATGGAGAAGGAAGGAGATTGAAGGGGAAGGGAAGAAAGGAAGGAGAGAGAGAGATTGAAGGGGAAGTGATGGAGATGGAAGGAAGGAAGATTGAAGGGGAAAGGAGGATGGAAGGAAGGAAGGAAGGAGAAGAATTGAAGGGAAGGGATAGAGATGGAGATGGAAGGAGATTGAAGGGGAAAGGAAGGACATGGAGAAGGAAGGAGATTGAAGGGAAGGAAGGAAATGGAGAAGGAAGGATATTGAAGGGAAAGGAAGGAAGGAAGATTGAAGAGGAAACGAAGGAGATGGAGATGGAAGGAGATTGAAGGGGAGAGGAAGGAGATGGAGAAAGAAGGAGATTGAAGGAGGAAGGAAGGAAGGAAGGAACGAAGGAAGGAAGGAGAGAGAGAGTGATTGAAAGGAAGGGATGGAGATGGAAGGAAGGAAGATTGAAGGGGAAAGGAAGGAGATGGAGAATGAAGGAGATTGAATGGAAAGGAGGAGATGGACGAGGAAGGAGATTGAAGGGGAAGGAAGAAAGGAAGGAGAGAGAGAGATTGAAGGGGAAGTGATGGAGATGGAAGGAAGGAAGATTGAAAGGAAAGGAAGGAAGGAAGGAGAAAGAAATTGAAGGGGAAGGGATAGAGATGGAGATGGAAGGAGATTGAAGGGGAAAGGAAGGAGATGGAGAAGGTAGGAGATTGAAGGGGAAAGGAAGAAAGGAAGGAGAAAGAGATTGAAGGGGAAGGGATGGAGATGGAAGAAAGGAAGGAAAGAAGATTGAAGGGGAAAGGAAGGAGATGGAGAATGAAGGAGATTGAAGGGAAAGGAAGGAAAGAAGGAAGGAGAGAGAGATTGAAGGGGAAGGGATGGAGATGGAGATGGAAGGAAGGAAGATTGAAGGGGAAAGGAAGGAGATGGAGAAGAAAGGAGATTGAAGGGGAAGGAAGGAATTAGAGAGATTGAAGGGGAATGGATGGAGATGGCAAGGAAGGAGATTGAAGGAGGAAGGAAGGAAGGAAGGAAGGAAGGAAGGAAGGAAGGAAGGAAGGAGAGATTGAAGGGGAAGGAATGGAGATGGAGATGGAAGGAAGGAAGGAAGATTGAAGGGAAAGGAAGGAGATGGAGACGGAAGGAGATTGAAAGGGAAGGAAGGAAGGAGAGAGATGAAAGGGAAGGGATGGAGATGGAAGAAATGAAGGAAGATTGAAGGGGAATTGAAGGAGATGGACAAGGAAGGAGATTGAAGGGGAAGGAAGGAAGGAAGGAAGGAAGGAAGGAAGGAAGGAAGGAAGGAAGGAAGGAAGATTGAAGGGTAAGGAAGGAGGTGGAGATGGAAGGAGATTGAAGGGGAAAGAATGAGATGGAGAAGGAAGGAGATTGAAGGGGAAACGAAGGAAGGAAGATTGAAGGGAAAGGAAGGAGATGGAGAAGGAAGGAGATTGAAGGGGAAGGGAAGAAAGGAAGGAGAGAGAGAGATTAAAGGGGAAGTGATGGAGATGGAAGGAAGGAAGATTGAAGGGGAAAGGAAGGATGGAAGGAAGGAAGGAAGGAGAAAGAAATTGAAGGGGAAGGGATAGAGATGGAGATGGAAGGAGATTGAAGGGGAAGGAAGGAGATGGAGAAGGAAGGAAGATTGAAGGGGAAAGGAAGGAGATGGAGAAGGAAGGAGATTGAAGGGGAGGGAAGGAAGGAAGGAAGGAAGGAAGGAAGGCAGGAAGGAGAAGATTGAAGGGGAAGGGATGGAGATGGAGATGGAGATGGAGATGGAAGGAAGGAAAGAAGGAAGGAAGATTGAAGGGGAAAGGAAGGAGATGGAGAAGGAAGGAGATTGAAGGGGAGGAAGGAAGGAAGGCAGGAAGAAGGAAGGCAGGAAGGAGAAAGATTGAAGGGGAAGGGATGGAGATGGAGATGGAGATGGAGATGGAAGGAAGGAAGGAAGGAAGGAAGATTGAAGGGAAAGGAAGGAGATGGAGAAGGAAGGAAATTGAAGGGGAAAGGAAGGAGATGGAGAAGGAAGGAGATTGAAGGGGAAGGGAAGAAATGAAGGAGAGGAGAGATTGAAGGGGAAGTGATGGAGATGAAGGAAGGAAGATTGAAGGGGAAAGGAAGGATGGAAGGAAGGAAGGAAGGAGAAAGAAATTGAAGGGGAAGGGATAGAGATGGAGATGGAAGGAGATTGTAGGGGAAAGGAAGGAGATGGAGAAGGAAGGAGATTGAAGGGAAAGGAAGGAAGGAAGATTGAAGGGGAAAGGAAGGAGATGGAGAAGGAAGGAGATTGAAGGGGAAGGAAGGAAGGATGGAAATTGAAGGGGAAAGGAAGAATGGAAGGAAGGAAGGAAGGAGAAAGAAATTGAAGAAGAATGGATGGAGATGGAAGGAGATGGAAGGGGAAGGAAGGAAGGATGGAAGATTGAAGGGGAAAGGAAGGATGGAAGGAAGGAAGAAAGGAAGGAAAAAGAGATTGAAGGGGAAGGGATGGAGATAGAGATGGAAGGAAGGAAAGAAGATTGAAGGGGAAAGGAAGGAGATGGAGAAGGAAGGAAATTGAAGGGGAAAGGAAGGAAGGAAGGAAGATTGAAGGGGAAAGGAAGGAGATGGAGAAGGAAGGAGATTGAAAGGGAAGGAAGGAAGGCAGGAAGGAAGGAAGGAAGGAAGGAAGGAAAGCAGGAAGGAGAAAGATTGAAGGGGAAGGATGGAGATGGAGATGGAAGGAAGGAAGGAAGGAAGATTGAAGGGGAAAGGAAGGAGATGGAGAAGGAAGGAAGATTGAAGGGGAAAGGAAGGAGATGGAGAAGGAAGGAGATTGAAGGGGAAGGGAAGAAAGGAAGGAGAGAGAGAGATTGAAGGGGAAGTGATGGAGATGGAAGGAAGGAAGATTGAAGGGGAAGGGAAGGATGGAAGGAAGGAAGGAAGGAGAAAGAAATTGAAGGGGAAGGGATAGAGATGGAGATGGAAGGAGATTGAAGGGGAAAGGAAGAATGGAAGGAAGGAAGGAAGGAAGGAGAAAGAAATTGAAGGGGAATGGATGGAGATGGAGATGGAAGGAGATTGAAGGGGAAGGAAGGAAGGAAAAGAGATTGAAGGGGAAGGATGGAGATAGAGATGGAAGGAAGGAAAGAAGATTGAAGGGGAAAGGAAGGAGATGGAGAAGGAAGGAATTTGAAGCGGAAAGGAAGGAAGGAAGGAAGATTGAAGGGGAACGGAAGGAGATGGAGAAGGAAGGAGATTGAAAGGGAAGGAAGGAAGGCAGGAAGGTGGGAAGGAAGGCAGGAAGGAAGGAGAAAGATTGAAGGGGAAGGGATGGAGATGGAGAAGGAAGGAAGATTGAAGGGGAAAGGAAGGAGATGGAGAAGGAAGGAAGATTGAAGGGGAAAGGAAGGAGATGGAGAAGGAAGGAGATTGAAGGGGAAGGGAAGAAAGGAAGGAAGGAGAGAGAGAGATTGAAGGGGAAGTGATGGAGATGGAAGGAAGGAAGATTGAAGGGGAAAGGAAGGATGGAAGGAAGGAAGGAAGGAGAAAGAAATTGAAGGGGAAGGGATAGAATGGAGATGGAAGGAGATTGAAGTGGAAAGGAAGAATGGAAGGAAGGAAGGAAGGAGAAAGAAATTGAAGGGGAATGGATGGAGATGGAGATGGAAGGAGATTGAAGGGGAAGGAAGGAAGGATGGAAGATTGAAGGGGAAGGAAGGATGGAAGGAAGGAAGGAAGAAAGGAAGGAAAAAGAGATTGAAGGGGAAGGGATGGAGATAGAGATGGAAGGAAGGAAAGAAGATTGAAGGGGAAAGGAAGGAGATGGAGAAGGAAGAGATTGAAGGGGAGGGAAGGAAGGAAGGAAGGAAGGAAGGAAGGAAGGCAGGAAGGAGAAAGATTGAAGGGGAAGGGATGGAGATGGAGATGGAGATGGAGATGGAAGGAAGGAAAGAAGGAAGGAAGATTGAAGGGGAAAGGAAGGAGATGGAGAAGGAAGGAGATTGAAGGGGAAGGAAGGAAGGAAGGCAGGAAGGAAGGAAGGCAGGAAGGAGAAAGATTGAAGGGGAAGGGATGGAGATGGAGATGGAGGAGATGGAGATGAGATGGAAGGGAAGGAAGGAAGGAAGGAAGGAAGATTGAAGGGGAAAGGAAGGAGATGGAGAAGGAAGGAGATTGAAGGGGAAGGGAAGAAATGAAGGAGAGAGAGATTGAAGGGGAAGTGATGGAGATGGAAGGAAGGAAGATTGAAGGGGAAAGGAAGGATGGAAGGAAGGAAGGAAGGAGAAAGAAATTGAAGGGGAAGGATAGAGATGGAGATGGAAGGAGATTGTAGGGGAAAGGAAGGAGATGGAGAAGGAAGGAGATTGAAGGGGAAAGGAAGGAAGGAAGATTGAAGGGGAAAGGAAGGAGATGGAGAAGGAAGGAGATTGAAGGGGAAGGAAGGAAGGATAGAAAATTGAAGGGGAAAGGAAGAATGGAAGGAAGGAAGGAAGGAGAAAGAAATGAAGGGGAATGGATGGAGATGGAAGGAGATGGACGGGGAAGGAAGGAAGGATGGAAGATTGAAGGGGAAAGGAAGGATGGAAGGAAGAAGAAAGGAAGGAAAAAGAGATTGAAGGGGAAGGGATGGAGATAGAGATGGAAGGAAGGAAAGAAGATTGAAGGGGAAAGGAAGGAGATGGAGAAGGAAAGAGATTGAAGGGGAGGGAAGGAAGGAGGAAGGAAGGAAGGAAGGAAGGCAGGAAGGAGAAAGATTGAAGGGGAAGGGATGGAGATGGAGATGGAGATGGAAGGAAGGAAAGAAGGAAGGAAGATTGAAGGGGAAAGGAAGGAGATGGAGAAGGAAGGAGATTGAAGGGGAAGGAAGGAAGGAAGGCAGGAAGGAAGGAAGGCAGGAAGGAGAAAGATTGAAGGGGAAGGGATGGAGATGGAGATGGAGATGGAGATGGAAGGAAGGAAGGAAGGAAGGAAGGAAGATTGAAGGGGAAAGGAAGGAGATGGAGAAGGAAGGAGATTGAAGGGGAAGGGAAGAAATGAAGGAGAGAGAGATTGAAGGGGAAGTGATGGAGATGGAAGGAAGGAAGATTGAAGGGAAAGGAAGGATGGAAGGAAGGAAGGACGGAGAAAGAAATTGAAGGGGAAGGGATAGAGATGGAGATGGAAGGAGATTGTAGGGGAAAGGAAGGAGATGGAGAAGGAAGGAGATTGAAGGGGAAAGGAGGAAGGAAGATTGAAGGGGAAAGGAAGGAGATGGAGAAGGAAGGAGATTGAAGGGGAAGGAAGGAAGGATAGAAAATTGAAGGGGAAAGGAAGAATGGAAGGAAGGAAGGAAGGAGAAAGAAATTGAAGGGGAATGGATGGAGATGGAAGGAGATGGAAGGGGAAGGAAGGAAGGATGGAAGATTGAAGGGGAAAGGAAGGATGGAAGGAAGGAAGAAAGGAAGGAAAAAGAGATTGAAGGGGAAGGGATGGAGATAGAGATGGAAGGAAGGAAAGAAGATTGAAGGGGAAAGGAAGGAGATGGAGAAGGAAAGAGATTGAAGGGAGGGAAGGAAGGAAGGAAGGAAGGAAGGAAGGAAGGAAGGAAGGCAGGAAGGAGAAAGATTGAAGGGGAAGGGATGGAGATGGAGATGGAGATGGAGATGGAAGGAAGGAAAGAAGGAAGGAAGATTGAAGGGGAAAGGAAGGAGATGGAGAAGGAAGGAGATTGAAGGGGAAGGAAGGAAGGAAGGCAGGAAGGAAGGAAGGCAGGAAGGAGAAAGATTGAAGGGGAAGGGATGGAGATGGAGATGGAGATGGAGATGGAAGGAAGGAAGGAAGGAAGGAAGGAAGATTGAAGGGGAAAGGAAGGAGATGGAGAAGGAAGGAGATTGAAGGGGAAGGGAAGAAATGAAGGAGAGAGAGATTGAAGGGGAAGTGATGGAGATGGAAGGAAGGAAGATTGAAGGGGAAAGGAAGGATGGAAGGAAGGAAGGAAGGAGAAAGAAATTGAAGGGGAAGGGATAGAGATGGAGATGGAAGGAGATTGAAGGGGAAAGGAAGAATGGAAGGAAGGAAGGAAGGAAGGAGAAAGAAATTGAAGGGGAATGGATGGAGATGGAGATGGAAGGAGATTGAAGGGGAAGGAAGGAAGGAAAAAGAGATTGAAGGGGAAGGATGGAGATAGAGATGGAAGGAAGGAAAGAAGATTGAAGGGGAAAGGAAGGAGATGGAGAAGGAAGGAAATTGAAGCGGAAAGGAAGGAAGGAAGGAAGATTGAAGGGGAACGGAAGGAGATGGAGAAGGAAGGAGATTGAAGGGGAAGGAAGGAAGGATAGAAAATTGAAGGGGAAAGGAAGAATGGAAGGAAGGAAGGAAGGAGAAAGAAATTGAAGGGGAATGGATGGAGATGGAAGGAGATGGAAGGGGAAGGAAGGAAGGATGGAAGATTGAAGGGGAAAGGAAGGATGGAAGGAAGGAAGAAAGGAAGGAAAAAGAGATTGAAGGGGAAGGGATGGAGATAGAGATGGAAGGAAGGAAAGAAGATTGAAGGGGAAAGGAAGGAGATGGAGAAGGAAAGAGATTGAAGGGGAGGGAAGGAAGAAGGAAGGAAGGAAGGAAGGAAGGAAGGCAGGAAGGAAGGAGAAAGATTGAAGGGGAAGGGATGGAGATGGAGATGGAGATGGAGATGGAAGGAAGGAAAGAAGGAAGGAAGATTGAAGGGGAAAGGAAGGAGATGGAGAAGGAAGGAGATTGAAGGGGAAGGAAGGAAGGAAGGCAGGAAGGAAGGAAGGCAGGAAGGAGAAAGATTGAAGGGGAAGGGATGGAGATGGAGATGGAGATGGAGATGGAAGGAAGGAAGGAAGGAAGGAAGGAAGATGAAGGGGAAAGGAAGGAGATGGAGAAGGAAGGAGATTGAAGGGGAAGGGAAGAAATGAAGGAGAGAGAGATTGAAGGGGAAGTGATGGAGATGGAAGGAAGGAAGATTGAAGGGGAAAGGAAGGATGGAAGGAAGGAAGGAAGGAGAAAGAAATTGAAGGGGAAGGGATAGAGATGGAGATGGAAGGAGATTGTAGGGGAAAGGAAGGAGATGGAGAAGGAAGGAGATTGAAGGGGAAAGGAAGGAAGGAAGATTGAAGGGGAAAGGAAGGAGATGGAGAAGGAAGGAGATTGAAGGGGAAGGAAGGAAGGATAGAAAATTGAAGGGGAAAGGAAGAATGGAAGGAAGGAAGGAAGGAGAAAGAAATTGAAGGGGAATGGATGGAGATGGAAGGAGATGGAAGGGGAAGGAAGGAAGGATGGAAGATTGAAGGGGAAAGGAAGGATGGAAGGAAGGAAGAAAGGAAGGAAAAAGAGATTGAAGGGGAGGGATGGAGATAGAGATGGAAGGAAGGAAAGAAGATTGAAGGGAAAGGAAGGAGATGGAGAAGGAAGGAAATTGAAGGGGAAAGGAAGGAAGGAAGGAAGATTGAAGGGGAAAGGAAGGAGATGGAGAAGGAAGGAGATTGAAAGGGAAGGAAGGAAGGCAGGAAGGAAGGAAGGAAGGAAGGAAGGAAGGCAGGAAGGAGAAAGATTGAAGGGGAAGGGATGGAGATGGAGATGGAAGGAAGGAAGGAAGGAAGATTGACGGGGAAAGGAAGGAGATGGAGAAGGAAGGAAGATTGAAGGGGAAAGGAAGGAGATGGAGAAGGAAGGAGATGAAGGGGAAGGGAAGAAAGGAAGGAGAGAGAGAGATTGAAGGGGAAGTGATGGAGATGGAAGGAAGGAAGATTGAAGGGGAAGGGAAGGATGGAAGGAAGGAAGGAAGGAGAAAGAAATTGAAGGGGAAGGATAGAGATGGAGATGGAAGGAGATTGAAGGGGAAAGGAAGAATGGAAGGAAGGAAGGAAGGAAGGAAGGAAGGAAGGAGAAAGAAATTGAAGGGGAATGGATGGAGATGGAGATGGAAGGAGATTGAAGGGGAAGGAAGGAAGGAAAAAGAGATTGAAGGGGAAGGGATGGAGATAGAGATGGAAGGAAGGAAAAAAGATTGAAGGGGAAAGGAAGGAGATGGAGAAGGAAGGAAATTGAAGCGGAAAGGAAGGAAGGAAGGAAGATTGAAGGGGAACGGAAGGAGATGGAGAAGGAAGGAGATTGAAAGGGAAGGAAGGAAGGCAGGAAGGTAGGAAGGAAGGCAGGAAGGAAGGAGAAAGATTGAAGGGGAAGGGATGGAGATGGAGAAGGGAAGGAAGATTGAAGGGGAAAGGAAGGAGATGGAGAAGGAAGGAAGATTGAAGGGGAAAGGAAGGAGATGGAGAAGGAAGGAGATTGAAGGGGAAGGAAGAAAGGAAGGAAGGAGAGAGAGAGATTGAAGGGGAAGTGATGGAGATGGAAGGAAGGAAGATTGAAGGGGAAAGGAAGGATGGAAGGAAGGAAGGAAGGAGAAAGAAATTGAAGGGGAAGGGATAGAGATGGAGATGGAAGGAGATTGAAGTGGAAAGGAAGAATGGAAGGAAGGAAGGAAAGAGAAAGAAATTGAAGGGGAATGGATGGAGATGGAGATGGAAGGAGATTGAAGGGGAAGGAAGGAAGGATGGAAGATTGAAGGGGAAAGGAAGGATGGAAGGAAGGAAGGAAGAAAGGAAGGAAAAAGAGATTGAAGGGGAAGGGATGGAGATAGAGAGGAAGGAAGGAAAGAAGATTGAAGGGGAAAGGAAGGAGATGAGAAGGAAGGAAATTGAAGGGGAAAGGAAGGAAGGAAGGAAGATTGAAGGGGAAAGGATGGAGATGGAGAAGGAAAGAGATTGAAAGGGAAGGAAGGAAGGCAGGAAGGAAGGAAGGAAGGCAGGAAGGAGAAAGATTGAAGGGGAAGGGATGGAGATGGAGATGGAAGGAAGGAAGGAAGGAAGGAAGGAAGATTGAAGGGGAAAGGAAGGAGATGGAGAAGGAAGGAAGATTGAAGGGGAAAGGAAGGAGATGGAGAAGGAAGGAGATTGAAGGGGAAGGGGAAGAAAGGAAGGAGAGAGAGAGATTGAAGGGGAAGTGATGGAGATGGAAGGAAGGAAGATTGAAGGGGAAAGGAAGGATGGAAGGAGAAAGAAATTGAAGGGGAAGGGATAGAGATGGAGATGGAAGGAGATTGAAGGGGAAAGGAAGGAGATGGCGAAGGAAGGAGATTGAAGGGGAAACGAAGGAAGGAAGATTGAAGGGGAAAGGAAGGAAGGAAGGAAGATTGAAAGGGAAAGGAAGGAGATGGAGAAGGAAGGAGATTGAAGGGGAAGGAAGAAGGAAGTCAGGAAGGAGAAAGATTGAAGGGGAAGGGATGGAGATGGAGAAGGAAGGAAGATTGAAGGGGAAAGGAAGGAGATGGAGAAGGAAGGAGATTGAAGGGGAAGGGAAGAAAGGAAGGAGAGAGAGAGATTAAAGGGGAAGTGATGGAGATGGAAGGAAGGAAGATTGAAGGGGAAAGGAAGGATGTAAGGAAGGAAGGAAGGAGAAAGAAATTGAAGGGGAAGGGATAGAGATGGAGATGGAAGGAGATTGAAGGGGAAAGGAAGGAGATGGAGAATGAAGGAGATTGAAGGGGAGGGAAGAAGGAAGGAAGGAAGGAAGGAGAGAGATTGAAAGGGAAGGGATGGAGGTGGAGATGGAAGGAAGGAAGGAAGATTGAAGGGGAAAGGAAGGAGATGGAGAAGTAAGGAGATTGAAGGGGAAGGAAGGAGGAAGGCAGGAAGGAAGGAAGGCAGGAAGGGGAAAGATTGAAGGGGAAGGGGTGGAGATGGAGATGGAGATGGAGATGGAAGGAAGGAAGGAAGGAAGATTGAAGGGGAAAGGAAGGAGATGGAGAAGGAAGGAAGATTGAAGGGGAAAGGAAGGAGATGGAGAAGGAAGGAGATTGAAGGGGAAGGGAAGAAAGGAAGGAGATAGAGAGAGATGAAGGGAAGTGATGGAGATGGAAGGAAGGAAGATGAAGGGGAAAGGAAGGATGGAAGGAAGGAAGGAAGGAGAAAAAATTGAAGGGGAAGGGATAGAGATGGAGATGGAAGGAGATTGAAGGGGAAAGGAAGGAGATGGAGAAGGAAGGAGATTGAAGGGGAAAGGAAGAAGATGGAGAAGGAAGGAGATTGAAGGGGAAGGGAAGAAAGGAAGGAGAGAGAGAGATTGAAGGGGAAGTGATGGAGATGGAAGGAAGGAAGATTGAAGGGGAAAGGAAGGATGGAAGGAGAAAGAAATTGAAGGGGAAGGGATAGAGATGGAGATGGAAGGAGATTGAAGGGGAAAGGAAGGAGATGGCGAAGGAAGGAGATTGAAGGGGAAACGAAGGAAGGAAGATTGAAGGGGAAAGGAAGGAAATGGAGAAGGAAGGAGATTGAAGGGGAAAGGAAGGAGGTGGAGAAGGAAGGAGATTGATGGGGAAGGAAGGAAAGAAGGAAGGAAGATTGAAGGGGAAAGGAAGGAGATGGAGAAGAAAGGAGATTGAAGGGGAAGGAAGGAAGGAAGGCAGGAAGAAGGAAGGCAGGAAGGAGAAAGATTGAAGGGGAAGGGATGGAGATGGAGATGGAAGGAAGGAAGGAAGGAAGATTGAAAGGGAAAGGAAGGAGATGGAGAAGGAAGGAGATTGAAGGGGAAGGAAGGAAGGAAGGCAGGAAGGAGAAAGATTGAAGGGGAAGGGATGGAGATGGAGAAGGAAGGAAGATTGAAGGGGAAAGGAAGGAGATGGAGAAGGAAGGAGATTGAAGGGGAAGGGAAGAAAGGAAGGAGAGAGAGAGATTAAAGGGGAAGTGATGGAGATGGAAGGAAGGAAGATTGAAGGGGAAAGGAAGGATGTAAGGAAGGAAGGAAGGAGAAAGAAATTGAAGGGGAAGGGATAGAGATGGAGATGGAAGGAGATTGAAGGGGAAAGGAAGGAGATGGAGAATGAAGGAGATTGAAGGGGAGGGAAGGAAGGAAGGAAGGAAGGAAGGAAGGAGAGAGATTGAAAGGGAAGGGATGGAGGTGGAGATGGAAGGAAGGAAGGAAGATTGAAGGGGAAAGGAAGGAGATGAGAAGTAAGGAGATTGAAGGGGAAGGAAGGAAGGAAGGCAGGAAGGAAGGAAGGCAGGAAGGGGAAAGATTGAAGGGGAAGGGATGGAGATGGAGATGGAGATGGAGATGGAAGGAAGGAAGGAAGGAAGATTGAAGGGGAAAGGAAGGAGATGGAGAAGGAAGGAAGATTGAAGGGGAAAGGAAGGAGATGGAGAAGGAAGGAGATTGAAGGGGAAGGGAAGAAAGGAAGGAGATAGAGAGAGATTGAAGGGGAAGTGATGGAGATGGAAGGAAGGAAGATTGAAGGGAAAGGAAGGATGGAAGGAAGGAAGGAAGGAGAAAAAATTGAAGGGGAAGGGATAGAGATGGAGATGGAAGGAGATTGAAGGGGAAAGGAAGGAGATGGAGAAGGAAGGAGATTGAAGGGGAAAGGAAGAAGATGGAGAAGGAAGGAGATTGAAGGGGAGGGAAGGAAGGAAGGAAGGAAGGAGAGAGATTGAAAGGGAAGGGATGGAGTTGGAGATGGAAGGAAGGAAGGAAGGAAGATTGAAGGGGAAGGGATGGAGATGGAGATGGAGATGGAGATTGAAGGAAGGAAGGAAGGAAGGAAGGAAGGAAGGAAGGAAGGAAGGAAGGAAGATTGAAGGGGAAAGGAAGGATGGAAGGAAGGAAGGAAGGAAGGAGAAAGAAATTGAAGGGGAAGGGATAGAGATGGAGATGGAAGGAGATTGTAGGGGAAAGGAAGGAGATGGAGAAGGAAGGAGATTGAAGGGGAAAGGAAGGAAGGAAGATTGAAGGGGAAAGGAAGGAGATGGAGAAGGAAGGAGATTGAAGGGGAAGGAAGGAAGGATGGAAGATTGAAGGGGAAAGGAAGAATGGAAGGAAGGAAGGAAGGAAGGAGAAAGAAATTGAAAGGGAATGGATGGAGATGGAGATGGAAGGAGATTGAAGGGGAAAGGAAGGAGATGGAGAATGAAGGAGATTGAAGGGGAGGGAAGGAAGGAAGGAAGGAAGGAAGGAAGGAAGGAAGGAGAGAGATTGAAAGGGAAGGGATGGAGGTGGAGATGGAAGGAAGGAAGGAAGATTGAAGGGGAAAGGAAGGAGATGGAGAAGGAAGGAGATTGAAGGGGAAGGAAGGAAGGAAGGCAGGAAGGAAGGAAGGCAGGAAGGGGAAAGATTGAAGGGGAAGGGATGGAGATGGAGATGGAGATGGAGATGGAAGGAAGGAAGGAAGGAAGATTGAAGGGGAAATGAAGGAGATGGAGAAGGAAGGAAGATTGAAGGGGAAAGGAAGGAGATGGAGAAGGAAGGAGATTGAAGGGGAAGGGAAGAAAGGAAGGAGATAGAGAGAGATTGAAGGGGAAGTGATGGAGATGGAAGGAAGGAAGATTGAAGGGGAAAGGAAGGATGGAAGGAAGGAAGGAAGGAAGGAGAAAAAAATTGAAGGGGAAGGGATAGAGATGGAGATGGAAGGAGATTGAAGGGGAAAGGAAGGAGATGGAGAAGGAAGGAGATTGAAGGGGAAAGGAAGAAGATGGAGAAGGAAGGAGATTGAAGGGAAGGGAAGGAAGGAAGGAAGGAAGGAGAGAGATTGAAAGGGAAGGGATGGAGTTGGAGATGGAAGGAAGGAAGGAAGGAAGATTGAAGGGGAAGGGATGGAGATGGAGATGGAGATTGAAGGAAGGAAGGAAGGAAGGAAGGAAGGAAGGAAGGAAGGAAGGAGAAAGAAATTGAAGGGGAAGGGATAGAGATGGAGATGGCAGGAGATTGTAGGGGAAAGGAAGGAGATGGAGAAGGAAGGAGATTGAAGGGGAAGGAAGGAAGGATGGAAGATTGAAGGGGAAAGGAAGAATGGAAGGAAGGAAGGAAGGAAGGAAGGAGAAAGAAATTGAAAGGGAATGGATGGAGATGGAGATGGAAGGAGATTGAAGGGGAAGGAAGGAAGGATGGAAGATTGAAGGGGAAAGGAAGGAGATGGAGAATGCAGGAGATTGAATGGAAAGGAAGGAGATGGACGAGGAAGGAGATTGAAGGGGAAGGAAGACAGGAAGGAGAGAGAGAGATTGAAGGGGAAGTGATGGAGATGGAAGGAAGGAAGATTGAAGGGGAAAGGAAGGAAGGAAGGAGAAAGAAATTGAAGGGGAAGGGATAGAGATGGAGATGGAAGGAGATTGAAGGAGGAAGGAAGGAACGAAGGAACGAAGGAAGGAAGGAGAGAGAGTGTGATTGAAAAGGAAGGTATGGAGATGGAAGGAAGGAAGATTGAAGGGGAAAGGAAGGAGATGGAGAATGAAGGAGATTGAATGGAAAGGAAGGAGATGGACGAGGAAGGAGATTGAAGGGGAAGGAAGAAAGGAAGGAGAGAGAGAGATTGAAGGGGAAGTGATGGAGATGGAAGGAAGGAAGATTGAAGGGGAAAGGAAGGAAGGAAGGAGAAAGAAATTGAAGGGGAAGGGATAGAGATGGAGATGGAAGGAGATTGAAGGGGAAAGGAAGGAGATGGAGAAAGTAGGAGATTGAAGGGGAAAGGAAGAAAGGAAGGAGAAAGAGATTGAAGGGGAAGGGATGGAGATGGAGATGGAAGGAAGAAAAGAAGATTGAAGGGGAAAGGAAGGAGATGGAGAAGGAAGGAGATTGAAGGGGAAAGGATGGAAGGAAGATTGAAGGGGAAATGAAGGAGATGGAGAAGGTAGGAGATTGAAGGGGAGGGAAGGAAGGAAGGAGAAAGATTGAAGGGGAAGGGATGGAGATGGAAGGAAGGTAGGAAGATTGAACGGGAAAGGAAGGAGATGGAGAAAAAAGGAGATTGACGGGGAAGGAAGGAAGGGGAAGGATTGAAGGGGAAGGGATGGACATGGAGGAAAGGAAGGAAAGAAGATTGAAGGGGAAAGGAAGGAGATGGAGAATGAAGGAGATTGAAAGGGAAAGGAAGGAAAGAAGGAAGGAGAGAGAGATTGAAGGGGAAAGGAAGGAGATGGAGAAGGAAGGAGATTGAAGGGGAAGGGAAGAAAGGAAGGAGAGAGAGAGATTGAAGGGGAAGTGATGGAGATGGAAGGAAGGAAGATTGAAGGGGAAAGGAAGGATGGAAGGAAGGAAGGAAGGAGAAAGAAATTGAAGGGGAAGGGATAGAGATGGAGATGGAAGGAGATTGAAGGGGAAAGGAAGGACATGGAGAAGGAAGGAGATTGAAGGGGAAGGAAGGAAATGGAGAAGGAAGGATATTGAAGGGGAAAGGAAGGAAGGAAGATTGAAGAGGAAACGAAGGAGATGGAGATGGAAGGAGATTGAAGGGGAGAGGAAGGAGATGGAGAAAGAAGGAGATTGAAGGAGGAAGGAAGGAAGGAAGGAACGAAGGAAGGAAGGAGAGAGAGAGTGATTGAAAAGGAAGGGATGGAGATGGAAGGAAGGAAGATTGAAGGGGAAAGGAAGGAGATGGAGAATGAAGGAGATTGAATGGAAAGGAAGGAGATGGACGAGGAAGGAGATTGAAGGGGAAGGAAGAAAGGAAGGAGAGAGAGAGATTGAAGGGGAAGTGATGGAGATGGAAGGAAGGAAGATTGAAAGGGAAAGGAAGGAAGGAAGGAGAAAGAAATTGAAAGGGAAGGGATAGAGATGGAGATGGAAGGAGATTGAAGGGGAAAGGAAGGAGATGGAGAAGGTAGGAGATTGAAGGGGAAAGGAAGAAAGGAAGGAGAAAGAGATTGAAGGGGAAGGGATGGAGATGGAAGAAAGGAAGGAAAGAAGATTGAAGGGGAAAGGAAGGAGATGGAGAATGAAGGAGATTGAAAGGG